>RJWM01025255.1:0-29574 GCA_004363535.1 Dasyprocta punctata | reverse complement strand
ACCCACGAAGCAGGTAACATTCTGATTTTCCTCTCTTCAGAAAGATAGTCTTTCTTGAAATCTTGATTATATCCTGGCAGCTATGCAACTTACAAAAATTTCATTTTGTTACTTTTTTTAAAAGTGCTTCATACATGCGAAATATATAGAAATGTAAGCAGTTATTTAAGTTTTATTTTTATTTGAGGAAAACATATTAGCTTCAATAAACTCATACAAAGTGTTAAGTATGAGCAAAAAAAGAAAAAGAATATTCAAGTGCTCTTTTCCAAAATTAAAATCTATGCTTTCAAGCATTTTACATTTTTCTTTAGACTATATTAACATTGTCATCTCCAGCTACTTAAGGAAAAACACTTAACTGATTTATAATTCTACTTTAGATTTCAGAACTCAGGTTTTCAATGAATGAAAAATTTTTGGAAAATTCATATTCCAGTGAGACAGATGCTACTTAAAGGGGCTTTAAAAACATAATTAACTTGTGAAAATATAATTCTATTAAAGGCTATATTTTATTTTATGAAAAACTATTGAATAAATACTATATTCTTTTTTTCTCACAAAACTGCAAGCTTAACTTATTTTAAGGGATAGAGTAAGAAAAAAAGCAGCTTACTTTGGTTGAAACAGGTAAATAATATTAAAGATGAAATAATATACATATATCATAAAGATGACACTAAGTTATTAAATGATTTGGAAAATGCTGGTGGTATATTGCTAATTTTTACTCAATAGTTCACAAAATTTTTTCAAAATAGACCATATGTTATGCCACAAAGTGTGCTTAAATAAATATCAAAGAATTACAATAAACCCCTACATACAATGATCATAGTGGAATGAACTAAAAATCAATGGCAAAAGAAATCACAAAAACTATAAAAAAGAACACTTGAAGATTAAATAATACATTATCAAATAATCAACAAGATTAACAAAGTATACAATATATTACTTTGAGAGTTATAGTACCAGATGGATGAACTTATGGAAAGATACTAAACACTTGAAATGAATTGTGACTGTCAGAAGACTGAATGTTCTGTAGTTCTAATATTATATTTTAACACATATTAATTAAGCACATTGAATCTCAGTTTTCCCATCTGTAAAATGTCAGTAGCTAATTTATAGGCCATTATGTGTGAAATGAGATCATTTCAACTAAGTACTGATAATCATGTCAGGCACATAACTAGCCATATCATAACAATGAAGATTTGCTGTTATATTACTATTATAACATACTTACATGAACTTTTGCACAAAATGATTTGCCATGTATACATTTATAGTACAAATTTGAGCCTCACTGTAAACATAATCTTTAAATTTGCATTTTATTTTTCATCAAGCCCTTATTAATTGTCAACTATATGTAGATTTGTGAGAAAAATATGGAGATAAGCATATGCCATGATTCTGTTAAAGTACAAAAAAATGAAAGTTTGCTCGAAGTCAGTGAACAGTAAAAACAGGGTTCAAAAATGAAAGGTCAAAGAAGCAAGAATCCCTATGACTCTTCTTTTAGTCTCTTTCAGAATGAAGTGAATTGTTTACTGTTTTATTCATGTCCATTTTCCACATTTCACTCATATTCAGAATACCTTACATGGTTTAATATACCTCTGTTATTTAAATGAATTCACAGGCAATTTTGGTACCCTCAAAGTCATTCTTAAGATTACCTTATGGACAAAATTAAATACCTATTTTCCCATCTTTCAGAAATATGAACTATGAAATGTTTATTATACTGTTATTTTTGAGTGAATCTCAGTGACAGAAACTTCAATTCCATCTCTTTCTATTAGTAAGACATAACTTGAAATATGAAAATGTCACATACTTGCCAAAATCACACAATAAATACATAATAAAACCATATAATAACCTTTCAGTCTTTCTGTAATACTAGACTCTGAACATCTCTGTTAATAAATTTATGCCCAATCTCCTCTCATAATTTAAAACTCCCTCTTCTGGGACTCCATCCTATCACAGCAGTCATCATTCAAATATGAGAATCTGTCTATATTTCATGTTCAATTATATGTATAAAAGGGGAAAATACATATATATTGAGCTCTAGAGCAAGTAATGTTTCATACACAATAACAAATTTCAGTCTCAAATTTTGAAAAAACAATATCAAAAATAACTTTAAATATTAGCTGACATTAAAATATAATGCATTGATAATGAGAAATTTGTGTATCTATGTGTGAGTATGCATATGTACCTGTGTATCTGCACATCAGAAAACTAAACTCTTCAAATTAAATATTTAGAATAAATGTTAAAGTGTATCAATATATTTTATAATCTTTCTAAGAAATTATAAACTTTTTTAAAATAGAGATTGTAACAAATGTTTTAATTTATCTTTTAAATTTTTCTTTTTCTTTTCTTTTCTTTTTTTTTTTTTTTTTGTACCAGGGATCAAACTCACTGCCTTGCACTTGCCAGGCAGGCACTTGTGCTGCTAAGCTAAATCCCCAGCCCAGCAAAAGTTTTAAGAAGTCTGTCATCTGGCTCCTCAACCCCGGGCCTGGGTCAGCTGCAGAATTGTCAGCTGCACCTCCTCCTCAGCACATGGACTTAGGACAGATATGGTATCTTCCATTGCTCCTCGTCCTCATCCTGGGGACCTAGGACAGCAGCAGGATCATAGGTCACCCTTCCCTTCCCTCTCACCCAAAAGACTACTGCAGCCCACGGACAATCAACCACCTCTTCTACCACCTGCAGAACCTTGCTGGACTGACGGGAGCCTCAGTTACACCTTACCCACACACAGGACCTCAGCAGGCTTGTGACAGTGTGGTGAGTTTCCCCTTAAATACAGGACCTAAGTGGGTAAACAGGAGCAGTAGAGGGCTCCCTCCCAGCTGTAGGTCCTTGGTGAGCCTAGCAACAGTATGGGTGAGTCCTTCCTCCATACGGAGAATACCAGGTGGGTTGAGGAGAATGCGAATAAGGACTCCTCCAACTTGGAGGAAATCGAAAGTATTTAAGAGATGCCCAGTGACACAGTAGGGTCCCAGCTGAGGCAAACACCTTAGCCAGATAGATCTGGTGGCCTGGAACAGCCTGAATCAGTCATAGTAACAGGAACTAAGGGATGACTTACATCACTATACCTCAGCTAGTCAACCTAGTAAGAATATAGGACTCACCGAACAGGCCCTGCAGGAGGAATTCAGGTGATGGCCCTTCCCTTCATTATGGGACCCAGCAATTGGACAAACATCATCCACACAACAGGACACGAAGACACACACTATGGACAGTTGAAACTAGTGAGATTGAAAGACCAAATACTAACCCAAGAGGTAAAAATGACAAAACAAAAAAGCAAAATGCAATCTCAAACATCCAGTCCATCAGGAACAAGTACAGGAGACATCGACATAGAGGACATTAAAAGTCATACACCTGAAATTTCTGAAAAGGTAGCAAGTAAAATAAATAGCTATAGAGGAAATCAGAGTAGAAATAATTTGTCACATAAAGAAAGAAATGACAACCTTAATAAAGGAGTTACTCATCATAGCTAGAGAAGATATAAATAAAAAAGTACAGGAGCATGGAAAAATGATGCAACCTTGAATGATCAATATAGAAAAGAAGTAGAATGCATGAAACAAATTCAAATAGGTATCCAAGAAATAAAAACTTTTATTGAAAGCTGCCAAAAATATTTGAATGAAAGCTGAGGATAGATTTCAGACCCTACGGACAGGATTGCAGCTAGTGGTTGTGAAAGGAAGGAACTTTTAAAAATAACAAGGCAGCATAAAATGACAATTCAACAGCTTCAAGATGATACAAGAGAAATCATATAAGACTAATAGGCATCAATGAAGATGCAGGGGTTAATGCAAATTACATAGGAAAACTATTCACAGGAGTAATAGCAGAAAATTTCCCAAACAAAGGAAAAGAACCTGATATACAGATAAATGAGACATGTAGAACACCATTCATAACCAAAATAAATCTACACCCAGAAATATAAAAATTAAGATGCCAAAAATTCAGCATAAAAACAGAATACTACAAGCTGTTAGAGAAAAGAAAAAACTCATCTATCAAGGAAAGCATATTAGAATCATGAAAGTCATCTCAGCACAAACCCTCAAGTCAAGAGAAGCTTGGAGTGAGGTGTTTTAAGCCCTGAAAGAAAACAACCTTCAACCCACATTGATGAACCCTGCAAAACTTATGGAGAAAAAAGATGCTTCCATGACCAAGAACAATTGAAGAAATTCATGTCCACAAAAGCAATCCTAGAAAGAATGCTGAAAGACACACTACAGAGAGATAAAAATGACTACAATTCCCAGAATAACAACAGAAAAAAAGCAACAGACAGGGCAAGCAATTAAACAAAAGGGAAAAGCAGAAAACCAACAGCAGAAGAATAACACGACAAAGTTGAGCCAGTATATATCAGTTGCATCTATCACTGTAAATGGCCTCAAGTCACCTACTGAAAGGTTGACAGAATGGATCAAGAAATGGGATCCAACAATATGCTATATACAGGAAACACATCTGACTCAAAAGGAAACACATACACTAAAAGTAAAAGGATGGAAAATCATATTCCATGTGACAGGAACCCCCAAAAAAGCAAGAGTAGCTATTCTGTTTGCAGACAGTATAAACTTCAAACCAAAAATGATCAAAAGAGATGAAGAAGGTCATTACATACTTGTTAGGGGAATAATTCAAGAGGAAGAGTTAACAATCATAAATATATTTGCACCAAATACAGGAGCACCCAACTATATAATACAAATTCTTAAAGACATGAAAAACCAAATATTCAATAACACAGTTGTAACAGGGGACCTTAATACCCCATTGTCACAAAGAGATAGATGAGCTAGACAAAAAGTCAGCAAAGGTATAACAGAACTGAATGAAACCTGTGAACAAATCGACTTCGTAAACATTTGCAGAGTGTTCCACCCAACATCAGAATACACATTTTTCTCAGCTGCACATGGGACATTCTCTAAAATAGACCATATATTAGCCCATAGAACATGCTTAAGTAAATGCAAAGGGATTGAGATTTTCCCATGCATATTATCTGGTCATGGTCCACTGAAATTGGAATTTAATGGAAAAAGAAACTGCAAAACCTACATAAACACATGGAAATTAAATAATAATCTCTTAAACAACCAATGAGTTATAGATGAACTTAAAGAAGAAATTAAGCAATACCTAAAATTCAATAAAAATGCAGATACGACATACCAAAATTTGTGGGATGCAATGGAAGTAGTCCTAAGAGGGAAATATATAGCAATAAATTGTCACATCAAGAAAACAGAAGGAGTGCAAATAAACAACCTAATGCTACACCTCAAGCTTCTAGAGAAAGAAGAGCAAGTCAAATCCAAAGCTCATAGAAGAGACAAATTTATAAAGATCAGAGTAGAAATTAATGCAATTGAGACTAAGAAAACAATACAAAGAATTAATGAGCCAAAGAGCTGGTTCTTTGAGAGAATAAGCCAAAGACAAATATCACGTGATCATCTCAATAGATGCAGAAAAACTCTTTGATAAAGTCCAATGCTTGTTCATGATATAAACCTTACAGAAACTTGGAATAGATGGTATCTACTTCAATCTGATAAAAGCCATCTATGACAAACTAACAGCCCACATTATATAAATGGACAAAAACTGAAAGTTTTCACTCTAAAATCAGAAACAACACAAGGATGTCTACCCTTACCACTCCTATTCAATATAGTTCTGGAAACCTTAGCCAGATCATTCAGAGAAGAGAGAGAAATCAAAGGAATAAGGATAGGAAAGAAAGAAGTTAAATTATCGCTATTTGTAGATGCCATGATACTCTACACAGAAGACCATGAAATCTCCACCAAAAGGCTACTAGAGTTAATAAACAAGTTTGGGAGTGTAACTGGATACAAAGTCAACACTCAAAAATCAATAGCATTCCTGTACACAAACAACAAACTCACTGAGAGAGAAATTATGGCAATAACACCTTTCACAATAGCATCAAAAAAAAAAAAAAAAAAAAAAAAAAAAAAAAAAAAAAAAAAAAAAAAAAAAAAAAAAAAAAAAAAAAAAAAAAAAAAAAAAAAAAAAAAAAAAAAAAAAAAAAAAAAAAAAAAAAAAAAAAAAAGAAGAAGAAGAAGAAGAAGAAAGAACGAGAGGAAGAAATACTTAGGAATCAACCTAACCAAGAATGTAAAGGACCAAAAACTATACTACTCTAAGAAAGGAGATTGAAGAGGCTGTTAGAAAATGGAAATATATCCCTTATTCTTGGTTAGGAAGAAATAACATTGTGAATATGGTCCTACTCCCAAAACTGTCATACAGATTCAATTCAATCCCAATCAAAATACCATTAACATACATTACAAATCTAGACAAAACATTCCTAAAATTCATTGGGAAACTGAAGTGAACTAGAATAGCTAAGGCAATTCCAGGCAGCAAAAGCAAGGCAGGAGGCATCTGAATTCCTGACTTGAAATATTACTACACAGCTACAGTGATAAAATCAGCATGATACTGGCAACAAAAATATACCTGAGAATCAATGGAACAAATTAGAAAATGCAAACATAACTACAAATACACTCAGCCCCCTTATATTTGATAACGGGTCTAAACACATTCACTGGAAGAAAGATAGCCTCTTCAATAAATGGTACTGGAAAAACTGGCTTTCCACATGCCGAAGACTGAAACTAGACACATGGCTACCACCATGCACTAAACTAAACTCAAAACGGATCAAATATCTAAATATTAAAATAAGATCCAAAAAATGAAGTACTTAGGAATCAATCTAAAGGAAAATGTAAAGAACTATATTACTCTGAAAAAGGATATTAAAGAGGGTAGTAGAAGATATAGAGATATTCCATGCCCTTAGGTAGGAAGAA
The DNA here is from genome assembly GCA_004363535.1 of Dasyprocta punctata. Lineage (NCBI taxonomy): Eukaryota > Metazoa > Chordata > Mammalia > Rodentia > Dasyproctidae > Dasyprocta > Dasyprocta punctata. The sequence goes on along the minus strand of RJWM01025255.1, from coordinate 22,615 downwards.
TCAATATAGTGAAAATGATCATACTCACAAAACTGTTACACAGTTTCAGTGCAATCCCAATCAAAATTCCAATAACATATCTCACAGAATTAGAGAAGACAGTCTTAAACTTCATCTGGAACCAGAACAGACCTATAATAGCAAAGATGATCCTGGGCAACAAAGACAAGACAGAGGGCATCACAATTCCTGACCTCAAAATATACTATAAAGCTACTGTGATCAAAACAGTGTGGTATTGGTAAAAAAGCAGACACAAAGATCAATGGAATAGATTAGATGATGCAGAAACAACTACAAACACACTAAGCTACCTTATCTTTGACAAAGGTGCCAAACACATTCACTGGAAGAAAGATAGCCTCTTTAATAAATGGTGTTGGAAAAACTGGCTTCCCACATGCCGAAGATTAAAACTGGACCCATATGTTTCACCATGTACTAAGTTAAAATCTGAATGGATTAAAGCTATGAACATTAAAACAGAAACATTAAATCTGCTGGAAGATAGAGTAGGTAAAACTCTTGAAGACATAGGTGGAGGCAAAGTCTTTATGAATAAAAGGCAGGATGCACAGGAACTATCACAAAGAACCAACAAATGGGATCTCATCCTATTAAAAAGGTTTTGCACAGCAAGAGAAACCACCAACATTGTGAAGAGACAACCCACAATGTGGGAGAAAATGTTTGTCAGCTGTTCTTCAGATAAAGGATTACTATCCAGAACATATAAAGAACTTTAAAAAATCAGACCTTCAAGATTTAAAGACCCAATCCAAAAATGGGCATCTGAGATGAATACACATTTCTCAGATGAAGAAGTACAAACAGCAAATAAATACATGGAAAAATGTCCCACAGCACTGGTCATTTGAGTCAAGCAAATGAAAACAGCACTGAGATTGCACCTCACCCCAGAAAGAATGACTAGTATTAAGAAGTCAACCAATGACAAACGCTGGAGGGGCTGTAGGCAAAAAAGAACCCTCCTCTACTGTTTGTGGGAATGCAGGCTGGTGCAACCACTGTGCAAGTCAGTGTGGAGATTCCTCAAAAAGCTAGAATTGGAGGTCCCATTTGACCCAGCTATTCCCCTTCTGGGTATCTTTCCAAAAGAACTAAAAACATCATACCACAGCAATATATGTGCACCTATGTTTATAGTTGTTCAGTTCATAATAGCCTGATCTTGGAAGCAACCTAAACGTCCATCGACTGAGGAATGGACAAAAAAGATGCGATATTTTTATATGATGGAATACTACTCAGCTATAAAGAATGATAAACTAGACATTTTCACTCTTAAATGAATGCAGCTTGAAAGTATACTTATCAGTGAACTAAATAAGTCACACATGTAACTATCATATTGGTTCAGTTGTGTGACAAACTGAAAGAAAATCTATATATGTGTATAAAAATTAGTTAAGATAGTTAAAGAATGAGAATTTTGAGTGAAAAGTAGTTTTCACAGGATCATTTTCAGATTTCATTTTTAATGTGAATTTTTCTTTTGAAAATAATACACTTGTCATAACAAAAAATAACATAGTCATATAGCTGGTTTCTCTTGATTCATTGAGAACAAAGTTTTGTGCCAATAATTTTCTGAACTGTGTTTCATGTCTATATGTTGTACTCTAAACAACTACTGTGAGTATAACAATATGCAATGTGTTGATTATTGTTACTCTCCTATTGGCCTGTTTTGAAATTCTGTTTTACTGTAATCTCTTACATTTTTTCTGTTCAAAATAAAAAAAAAAAAACATAAACCACCCAGTCGTCTAACCTTTTCTTCAACATACAAACAGTAACAGTGTGTCTACCTTCACAAAAATTATAGTACAGCTGGAAAGAAAACCACTACATAAGCTTAATTAATTATGCTATTATAACCACACATATTGAAGCAATGAAAATTTTAAGATAGAACTAGGTATGGATTTCAGAGTTATTGCACTTGTCTAGAATCAACAGTGCCTTGAATTTGATTGCCAACAATGCCAAAGAAGAAAAGAGAAAACAGTATTTCAGGATGAGTGGAAACCATATTTTCTGCCTGACCTCGAAACTTAAACTAGTTTGTGTGTTAAGGAAGACTGTGCTACAGAAAATATATATAAACTAAGATCTATGTGATGAGTAAGAGATGGACAGCAAGTAGAATGGTGTTGTAATGCAGAGACAATGGCATGTGTGCAAAACTTGAGACGAGAAAATCCCAGAGTGTATGAAGTAGGAGAACGGCTACAGCATTCGTCGCAGTTCTGAAAATGGCCTTAGATGAACATAGACAGGTGGCTGGGATTAGACCATGCTGGGATTGCTTATGCTAAGAAACTTCAATTTTATCACATATTAGAGTGAGAGTCGCTACCTGCATACGCCCTACAGATTTTCTCATTATCCTCTCTGGTCTAACGTACACTTTTTTCTAACTTCTAAAGCTGTAAGATTTCATCATTAATTTAAAATTTTTCTTTATATTGATTGCTATAAATGTTTCCCTATGGTCTGATTTAGACCCATACTTTGATACGCTGTATTTTCATTGTCAGCACTGAAAAGTTCCTAATCTTTCCAGTGGATCATCTTTGACCCATGTATGTTTCAGAAGTATATTGTTCAGTTGTAAAAATTTGGGCGATTTTCTATTTTCTGTCACTGAGTCCCAATTGAATTCTGCTATAAGTTTTCAGAAGATTGAAACTTATTTATGGTTCTTTAATGAGTCATTTAAAGGAATATACATTTTGCAGATTGTTTTGTAGTTACTGAATATGGTGTCCTATAAATGTCAAATCCAATGATTCATTTTAATATATCCAGGAATGAAGGTGGAGATTTGCCTGCTGCCTGTCAGGTTTTGCTTCATGCATTTTGAAGCTCTGTTATCAGTCGCATAAATTTCTTATTCTTATGTATTGTTGGTGAATTCACTTTTCTTCATAAAAGTTCTTTATCTGTTTTAAAGTTCTAATATTCACATCTGTTTTCAGGAACTATTTTCCATTTGTTTGTTCCATTATCCTCTTATTCTATTTATCTGTTTGTTTTGCATTTATCAATTGTTTATAATATTAGATTTTAATTTAATGATGTTTAGCACCATCTTTTTATACCTTTGTATTGTTTCCTTAAGGATTAATACTTTTATCTTTAACATATCAAAGTCTGTGTAAAGTTAATATGTCACCACTTCATATCATAAGCTATGCAGGAAATGTTCAAGAAAATGATTTTATTTAACTCCTACTCTGGTGTACTTTGTGTTTATATATATATATATAATATATGGCTACAAAATGCACTGTTACAGTAGTTTTACATTGCAGAACTGGGTGTCAAAATAAAGTAAAAGCAATAAAAATTAAAAATTAAAGAGAACCAGGGGTCTTTAAAGGAAATCAAGATAAGATACATGGTGTTTTATTTGTTCTCACATATTAACCATTTCAGTGTCCCTCCTCTTCAGATTTGTGTTTCGAAATGGTATTGCTTTCAGGATGAAGTCTTTAGTATTATTTTTAGTTAGATTTTTCTGGTGACAAATTTCCTAATATGAGTCACTTATTGGAAAATGTTTTTATTTTGCTTTCAGGTTGATGGTCTTATATACTAAATATAGGATTGTATGTATACAGTTAGTTTTAGTTTTTTTTTCTTTTGTTTGTTTGTTTGTTTGCTTGTTTTTGATACCAGGAATCCAACTCAAAACTTGTGCTTGCCAAGCAGATGCTTTCCCACTGAGCTACATGCCTAGTCCCTGGTTTTAGTACTTTGAAGATGCTCTCACTTCTTATTTACTGGCCATTATCTTTTGGTAAGTTAACTGCTATGTATTAATGACCTCCAGTCATTACAACGTTTCATTTGTTTTCTGGATGTTTTCAAAATTTAATTTCTAGACATCTGATTTTTAAGTTTTTCCATATATTTTTCATTATGTAAGCCCTGCTTGGAATCAAATGAGTTTCTCAGATCTTCACGTTAATATTTCTACCAACTTTTGGAAATTTGAGACATTATTATTTCATCCTTGTTCTTGTTTAATTCTACCTTCACTATACATACAATTTGATTAGTATGCTTGATATTTTCACATCATTTAGATGATATTGGCTTTTGATATTTTTCCCAGTGCTTTTCATACTAGATGTTTTTATAGATGTCTTCAAACTTACTGATAGTTCTTTCAGTTATTCAGCAGTTATCTATCTGCTATTAAAATCCAAAGAGCATATTTTTTCAGAATTTATCAATTTCAGTTGAAGAATTTCTATGTTCTTTTATTTAAGAAGTTTTCATTTCCATACTGAGATTCTATACTGTTCATTCATTCAACCATACAAACAATACAAGTCTATTTCTCTCTTAAGTTCTTGGTCTATTTTTATTGGTTAACTGAATGTTCTTATACACTAATTGCAATATGGGTCATTTTGAGTTTTATGTTTCTCTTGACTGGAATTGTTTTCTAATATGTGTTTTATTTTCTTATACTTTACATATCTTGCAATTCTTTTGCCAGACATTTTATATAGTATATTGATAGCATTAAAATTTGTTGTGTTCTTCTGAAGAACAATGATTTTTGCTGTGACTCACTTGAAAGCTGTGGCTGACTAGATTTACAGTTTTCTGGTTGCTTAGTTGCAGTTTGGTCCTTACACTTGGAGCAAGTTAATAGTCTGAGAATAGAAAAAAGGTCTTTGTTTCACCCAGAAATTTGAACTAAATCTCAGGTTGTTAGGAAAATCCTGGAACCTGGTGAGATACAAATTCTAACCTTGGTGGGATTCAAAATCTGAAATGAGTGGCAGCAAAAATGCTGGCTCAGATTTCTCAGTCCTTCTTTGTATTTTTGAATTCTTCCAAGATTCTTGATGTTTATTCCTCCTCTCATCGAGAAAAAAACAAATATTGAAGGGAAGTTTAAATTCAGATATGGAGTCTTACTGTCTGCTGTTATTTTGTTTGAGATTTCCTCCTCATTTTGAGCTGTTTTGATTGCCCCAATTCTCATCTGAAACCCCGTACCAGGAAGATCACTACCTTCGGCTGGTTTCTAAACATGCTGCACTTTTAGCATTAAGGGGGTTCCTGGGGAGTGGGACTCTGCATGCTAAAATCAAGAAAATTCCAGGAAAACAGATTATAGCCTGCACCCTTAAATTACCTTGAAAGGGAAAAATCACATAATCTTAGATCTCATCCAATTCCATTTCTTATTCAGCTTCAACATTTTATACTTTCTAGCTATTTTTTGGGTTTTCTAGTAATTCACATAGTTGATTTATGTAATTTTTTTCAAAGTTATAGTTATCTTCAAAGTGTATATCAACATTGGTATTGTAAGAACCTGAACCTAAGTAATTAAAAGTAAAATATATCCTAGTTCCCAAATAATGAAAAATTTCATATATCATCCAACTTTCATACTTATAGTTTGCTTCTGGGCATAGGGATCAAACAGTAGTATTAGTAATAACATAATAAAACTTTGAGTTAAAAGTAAAATTAAAACTATATTTAAAAAGAATTGACTTGCAAAACTGCTCTCTAATATAATGACAATGGCTTATTTAGTGGAGGATATGTGGGTGGTAGTTTTCTTCTTTCTATTTTTCAACAGTTTTCAAATGTTAATATAATTTTACACACATATATGGGCATATATACTGCTTCCAATGAAAATATAAGCATCATACTTGTTACATAATGATTACTTATATACACTATAAACATCTTGTTTAAAATAGGTAAGAATAAATATAACTAAGAGTTGACTACAAAATACTGTGAGTAGGTCTCTTACACATACTAGGAAATTTAACATACAAAGCTTTAGAAAACAAATTTTTAAAACTTATTTTAGAGACTCTTAATTGAGTATGAAGGATCCACAGAGGCTTTCTGAAAGGCCCTGAAGATTACAATTAAAATTATGTCCAGATATGATAAAAAGTTGAATTTCCTTTATAGGTTTCCTTAATACATTGGAAGATACTTTGTTGTTAAAATAAATTCATCACCCACTTTTCTTTCCTTTATCTTACTTGCTTGATTTTTGTATAGTCATTTAATTATATAATGGCATGGGCATGTAGGCCTTAGCCTACAAAAATAATCAGCTATTTTTGCTAAAAATAAATATAGTTATAAACAACCTAGACTCTTAAAAATTCAAATTGGACTATAATGAAGGGTAATGTTCCTCTCATTGCAACACAAAGCAGTAGAATCTCAAGGAAAAAGGATTTACATATGCTCTACCTTTGTTTCAGTCACAACACAAGGAAATCAACTGACTGCATATGAATGCTGTTTTTAATTGAATTTTGCCTGGATTTCATAAGATAACTTTGCTTAAGGCAGAGTTCTAAATCCATACAGATTTCCAGGTGTGCCTGTCAGGCCTCTTTTGCTTCATTGTCAGAACGCATCTCCTCAGCCTAAGTCTTAGGAAGCAGATGCCAGTAATTGTCTCTGCTTTTCTGGGGGTATATTTTATATAGTTTGCAATGAAAGGTGGATTATTTTGTGTCCCATTCCTAACTCATGGACTTCTAAGTGCAGTGCCATTCCTTTTGCATAAAAGGTATGCTGGTTTAGAGATGATTCCCTGACATTTTCCAGTAAGGGGTCTGCTTCATTCTCTTCACCTGTATCTCTTCATGAACATCTTTGTTGTGGTGTGTTGAGTCACAGCTGACTCTTGAAACCCTCCCCTGCTCTCTTCCCCTGGAGGAGTGAATTGGAGTTCCTCTGTGGTGCATGAAATAGGTTGACAGAATAGGTTTCTGCTTTGTATCAGTATCCATGGTAACATTCTAGCCTCGAAGGAAACATGCTAACTACACCCACCTACCCCAGGGATGTTCAGGATTGTTACCAAAGACCGATAAAAGTCAATCCTCTCACAAGAATCAGAAAGCCTTCTACACTGTTAAATGCCCTCTTGGTCGTCTTCTTTGGCACTCTCTTCATTCAAAAAGCACCCTGGTTTTGTGGTCTACAATCCTAAAACACACAGATTCCCCGTGAAATAGGTATTTCAAACTTCAAGAAGTTTGTATCTTTTACATTTTTACTGGGGATAGGGAACAGACAAGGGTAGTATAGAATCCTGCCGATCATAGAATTTTCCTACGCCTTTCAATTTATCAGTGCTTTTTTTTTTTTTTCCTTTCATTCAAACTAAACTCGCCAAATACCTCTTCCCACAGGATGGCTTGGAGAGAGAGATAGCCACTCCTCCCCCACTGGTTGCTTCCCCGCCCCCAACAATGTAATCATGATTTCTAAAATTGCATGATTTTTTTAAAAAAGTATCCTTGGCAAAACTGACAAGATAAACCCTTCTGGCATTGGGGATACAGTTTTTGAGCTTGCTAATGTATCTTTCTCTCCATGAACATACATGACTGCGTATGCAGGGAAGGGTTAAAAAGCGCAAGCAAGACACCACGCATGTGTTAATAATTCCTGCTGCAGCGGCGCGCATCCCTTCCACTTTGACCTCATAGTTAATTTGCTGCGTGATAATCACGCAGAGCTTTTAGTGATTTTTTTCTCTCTTTTTAAAATACACACACGCACACACAGGCGAGCACACACACACACACACACACACACACACACACACACACACACACACACACACACAGAGTTCCAAAAGAAAAAGAAAGAAAGAAAACACAGCTAATACATAAACCTAAAACGAAGGACCTGGGGGAGTTCGCGTGAGTGTGAGCCTCGTGATTACGCGCGCCTTTCTGTCTTTCCCTTTATTTGTCTCTGCGTGAATCTCTCCCCGTACCCTCCCCCTGGCTCAATTATATTATTCCCCTACACTTGGAAGCCAGCTACAGGAGCTGACGCTTTGATGTTATCTGCAAGCGTTTGTGCTGATCTTATTTCTGCCCCCCCCCCCGAATATTAATTCCTGAAGCTGGGAGCAATAACCTCCTCAGTGACGGCCCCTACTAGAGGCAGGTGGGGGGAGCCACCATCAAATCATAAGCATAATAATAATACAAAGGGGGAGGGATCCTTCTGCAACCAGGAGACAAGAAGCAAGAGGGGGGAAAAAGCGATGGGTTCACCAAATATATGGAGCACAGGAAGCTCAGTCTACCGGACTCCTGTATTCTCACAGAAAATGACGGTGTGGATTCTGCTCCTGCTATCTCTCTACCCAGGGTAAGATGTGCTATTTTCAACGTCGTTTTGTTCTGGAGAGGTGGGGGAAGGGGTAGGAAAGTGAAACTGTGGAGACCACCCAGATTTAAAACACTCTCCTAGGATTTTTGGTTTGCAATTTAGGGAAGAGTGAATACATGGGGCGGGAATGGCAAGTATGAAAAAGGAAGGTCACGTTTGTTTCTGTATTAATGTATTGGACGTTATGATTTGCTTTGTTTTGGGGTGGTAAAGTAAATCTCATGAAAGACTTTGCGTTTGAGAAAATCATTTTTATATTGCTGCAGTCTGATGTGGAGTTGGGCTATGTTGATACATGCCTGAATTTGAGGCCATGTTGAAGGTTTTTGGGTGGGGGTCTGGGGGAGAACATTGCAAATGGGATCTTAGCGCTCACCGGAGAGATACATGTGAGGGGGGATTGGGGGTCGGGGGCAGCTCTGTTTCTGTACAATAAAGTATCCCTTGCTCCTGCATCTGGGCATTTGCTCAGCCAGGTTTTCTATCCAGCCTCTTTGACCCAGCAGCCCGATAGCCAAACATGGTTCAGCACCAAGGACAGCGCATCTGTTTAGGGCCAAAGCGAAAGAGGCTTGTCACGGCTGACCAGACCTCTGTAAATCTACACAGGACACCCTTCCACTCCAAATGAAGGCCCATGGAGCCAACGAGACCTTACACTGACTATTGCTACTCCCTCTCTGGGAAGGAAAGGGGTCTGCTTGGCACAGGCTTGGGAATATATATGTGGAAAAGAATTGGTCTTGCTACACTGTTGAAAATCATGCTGAATGAAGTAAATTTAATGCCGAAATTCTAAAGTATGCCTTAATGCTTATGGCCTTACTGGACTGACTAGGGAAGTGGTGTGGGGGTGGCCTCTCTAACTCCTAACCATGTGTGTACTCTGAAATGCTCTACATCTAAAGGTTCTTTGATTTCCTTTAAGAGTGTCAGTGGAGAATCCTTCTACACAATTGGTACAATATTCATCTACCCATGTAAATAGCACACACCTCATCATAATTTCCAACTAGGTTAGAGGATATTATTGAGAGCGTATAGTCAGTATATCTGGTCCCTCCTCCTCTAGGATGGGTGGTGGGATATGTGGATTTCTGACCAAGAAATTAAGTCAACATAAGCAGTAAAACTCTAACTTTGTAGTTTTGAAGCTAAGATAAGGCCTGCTTAATTCTTTCAGCACTTTTTATATCTTAGTACTCTACCAGAAGAATAAAACATATTCTCATTAAAAGTATCAGATTAAGAAGTTTTCTCAGGTGGAGTGGGCCTTTTTTCTAGAAGTGGTTTTATATGTAACGTATTTCAGTGAAATCCTAGAAAAATAACTTTGCTTTTTTTTTAAAAAAAGCACAAACATGTTTAAATTTAGTGTGTATAGTTTTTAATCTTTGTCTGTGTCAGACAGTAGAGAATTTATTATTGCTTACTAATAGAAAATGCCTTTCCTTTTTTTCACATGATTTATGAAACCTGTGGATTACATCTAGACAAGATATGGGGGAGGGTATCTTTTATAAGTGTTTTAATAAACAATTTTAGGCTAACTGGGTGAACATATTCTTATGTATTTTATCTCTAACGGTCATATTTTAGTAAAAAAACGTTTACTTTTTCAATTTTCATAATATTACAGTATTTAAAGTGCTTCTGTATTGTAACAGTTCGATCATTTTTATTCCAGTATTATATAAAAATCAAAACTTGAAGATACATTTTGCTTTTCAATTTGAGCATGAGCATTTAAGATAGTTTCAAGTAATGAAAACCAAACGTCATGAGAACTCCCAATAGTTTTTTTCTTTTTTTGCGTTTTCTTAGTAGCTATAGAGAATGGAATCATGGCAGATTGGTGCAGCACTGTGATCACAGTTTCAGCTTGCTGCAATCTCATAAAAAAAGCCATTTGAATTGCTGAATAGGGCTAGAGGGAAATAGAGTCTTTGATTTTGAAAGCTGATTCTGAGAAAGAGCAACCTGTCAGTGGAAAAACTTGAGGACCCTAAAAACTCTTTTGGTAACTAAATAATAATAGTCTAATAACAGAAAGTTGATACAAAATTTTTAAGTTAACTTTTTGAATTTAAGAGTTTTCAAATAATAAATTCCCCCCATTATATGTCTAAATTCACTAAGTTTTATTTACATAAAGGTAAAACAAGGAAGAAAATAAAGCACTAGGTTAAGCATATTGATAACTAATATTTCTTCTTAGAGGTGAAAGAATGAATTTCATAAACTTGAAATTTTCTAAAGTGTCACATATTTTGTCTGTGGTGCTATCACAACAATTGCTTGAAAACTTATTGACAAGGCAAGATTTCTAAAGCATACACTATATGACTCTAAATCATAAAACACAGAAATTTCACTTTTAACAAGTTCACTAGATCTCACTCTAAAGAAATATCTACTTCCTTTGATTCCAAAAGTTTATCCACCACTCTATCTAATATTTACAAGCACTTTGATTTCTGCTACTTTATCATTCAGCTAGACACAATGAATCAACTATACATCTAGAATTTTTTTTCATTTATATATAAATCATTGAGTGTAACATTCAACCCACAAGGATAAGGAATATTGTAAAGAATGTTATAAACTCATGTCATATATGAAGCGATATTGACTGAAATGAATCAACCAAATGTAGTTACATGAATATGATGGTAGTGTATTCAAAAACTCTATGTATTCTATATACATATAGTGATACAAATAGTTTGTGAAAAAAATTTGTAAAATACATATTTCAATTTAACTTCTTTCTATTTCAGAGTAAAATATACTAATTGGAAGAAAAATTGAAATACAAAAGAGCATTGTTTGCAGTAAGTAGGAGTAAGTGCTAAAAAAGACATTTTTATTTTCTTTAGAATAATGAGAATATCTCATAACATACAATGTCTAAGAGTTCCTTTACATGGGTCAGATTGAACAAAAAGTATTAAAGTTTAGATTATCAACTTAACTCTTTCTTCAAGAAAGATGAATTAAAGATTCATAAATATTTTCTGTTGTTGGTTTTATCTAAATGGGAATGTTTCATGTGACATTTTAAGACACGTTAAAAATTATTTTTTATCCCATAATTACGTTTTATACAGATTTTAACTTTGACAGGCTATGACCATGCCCCAACAGGAAATTCTGTATTTCTTTTCAATATAACCCTATTAGGACAATCTTGTTACTCCTTGCATTTACAAATGCTTCACATAGTTATTTCTAGAACAAAAAAATCTTCCACAACATATTTGATTGCTTTAGTTTTAGACATAGTATCCCAAATAGTCTAGTTAGGGCTACGTTATGAGCCAGAACTTTCCAGAATTCAATTGCTCATCAGTATCTAAGCAAAACACTTAGATAACAGGAAAGAAAAATTAAAATTAGCTTTTAATTTAAAACATTAGCTAAGTAAGGCTTCTTTGATATTTTAAGGCTCATTTTAGAGTAGGCCATCTCCTCAAAATATTTAAATCATAGAATATTGAATTTAATGACAGAAGTCTATTGTACACATTTTAAATTTTGTTTTATATTATTCAAATTGGAAAGAAATTAAAGACTGATTTCAGTGACTTTATCACTCTTGCAAATATGTTAGTAGAATCATGTAAGTCTGTTACAATTTTCTAACCTATAGAAGACAGACTTTCCAGTGTTTAGTATAATTGTTGCATAGATAAATTACTCAAACCCATGCACTTATAAAAAAGAATACTAATCAGTTGCAACTGATTAATGAAAACAGAGAATATAATTAGTGACGAACCTAAAATATAATGTTATTATTTTATATATACAAATTGTACATTTTTGCTTATCATTTTATATGCATGCTTATATCCATTTACAGAAACACTTACTATATTTTGTAACTTCTAATTATCTGTTGGCTTTAAGTAGATCATTTAATATCCATTCATAACCTTGCTTTTCTTATTTATCAAGTGTGGTGTACAGTGATAGTGGAAATTAAACATGTGGGTATACACTGCACATATGTTTTACATATGTAAATATAGTTCAGTGTATGTATATATGACAAAAGTAAATTTGAAAATGTAACTGTATTTTTCCTGATTTTGAAGATGTCATGTAGAACTTTTATAATGCCCTTTGTTTTCCTGGAGTTGGGGATCTAATCCAGGGTCTTGGGCATACTATGCAGGAGTTTTACCATTAAGCACAATCCCAGCCAGATGTATTCTTGTTGTCACATATACCTGAATAAAATATTATATCTGGTGTATTCGCCTGAATTGAAATACTGAAATTGTGACTCTCTCAGCACTTATGTTATACAGATAACTATAGTGGTCAAATTTCCAGACTGCTCTAATTACAATTCTTAATTAATTTCCTGTGAGCAATCAATTTGGCAAAAGTAATTTGGAGAATCACAAATACATGTCACTCCAGTAAAGCCTAATATAAGAATATTAGTTTGGTATTTATAATACTTTGATTCTATTTTCAGATGACAGAATTTTTAAAGATACCACAGATCCAGCTGGTCCAGTGAATGAAATGAAAATGTCCAATCTAATTTATCATGAGAATGCTTTGAGCTACTCACTTCCATTGATTATATATTATTAAATTATATCTTACTGCATTGTTGAAAACTCTAGACAGAAATCCTTAGAAATAGTGTTCTACTAAGTAGTTCTACAAATTTAGAAGCATATTAAATGAAATCTTTAGACCTTAAAACAATTGTATTTTAAAAATATATTTCCTCAATGACGATGTCTATTTAAGTAAAACATAGTTCAATCTGCAATTCCTTCATGACCCAGGAGCTTAACTATTGCATGCCATTCCATTTTCAAAGACAGAATCTTACTCTCTATTCAGCAATTTTTCAGCATAGCTTGGTCAACATTGTCCTTCAGTTTATTAAAGAAAGTTCTAGAAAAGTAAAAGACAAATTTGAATCAAATTAAAGTAGAAATAATCTTACCACTTCACTATCTGGATACATACATTTGCAATTCATAGATATTTTAAAGCAACATTGTAATCCTCTCAATCATACAAGACATAGCTTAGTTAACTTTATAAGATGATATAATATCAAAATACTAAAATTTTAATTTCTAGAGGAATAAGAAGTGATAATTCCTCGAAATTGATAGGGCTTTACTTTTTACAATAACTTTTGCATTCTCTTTCCTAGTCTCCCAATAGACCTATGAGTTAAATAGGAAGATATTTTGTCCTTCAAGAATTGTCAAAAATGACATATGATGATTTTAAGGAACTTGTCCAGGACTCTTTGAATAATACCTATCAGGAAAGATTGAGATGCTTCTTAATGTATTCCCAGTGCATACAATATACTTCACATATATAGCCCCTCTTTTTCTTTCTAAATGTAAGAAAATACCTGGATTGTTTTGAGATGCAAAAGGCCTCTCCACTTTGCCCTACTGAGAGGGTTATTTCTTATTCATTTGTTCCATATACTAGAGAATAAATATCTTTTCAAAGGAAATAAAGAGCTTCTTTGAAGTTACACATTAGCGACTTAGGGTAAAAATAAAATTTAACTCCAAATAATATTAATCTCTATAGTATTATAGTACAAGAGAACAAAATATGGTAATAATTCTGTATTATTATAAAAATCACTTTATAACTTTGCATAGAAAAAGTACCATGTAAATGCTAACTAAGTAGCACTGATATTACACTCTATACCAATTCATAAAGAAAGCCATATAAAAACCTAACAGTAGGGGAAAACAAACAATGATTGTAAAGCAAAGATCCTTTGTGATCATTGAAACTCTGCCACAAATCCGTTTAGTTGTAGAATCAAAATCTGTGTAGTAGATTGTTTACTATAGGATGACAATATCAAAGCACTGAAGTTTTAATTTCTAGAGGAATAAGAAGCTATAATTTCACAGTGAGGCAAATACTCAGTGAACTGCGCAATTAATTTATTTGTATTTAACTAAAATGGACAAAACAAACTAAATACACCACGAGTAGTCAAAGAATTTTTGAAATGGAAAAAATAAACATTTTTATATTTTTTTGCTGGTTATCCATCTTTTTTATATATTGCTATTGAAAACACCTTACAAACCCATAATTGGCAAAGGCAAATCTAGATGTATAAAAAACATAAGTGAATGTATAATTTCTTAACTCACAAAAGACCTACTATTTGGGCTAGCTCTGCTCTAGTGGCTGGGTGAATAATTACCCAGAAGGTGAAATGGTGCTGTCTGCTATCATGGAGTTGCAACCGCATGTATGAGATGACCCTTCAATGGTCAAAAACGAATACAAATAATTATTGAATTTTAACTCAGGTAAGTTCTGCACGTGACATTGACATGGTGCTGTGAGGGGCTATACCAGATTTCTAGTGTGTGAAAGACTAGGACAGAGGACTTGAGATACATGAACCAGCTAAAACACATCCACCATCATTTAATTGTATAGTTTTAATGTTCTGATGTTCTTTTGTTGGTTACTAATTTTAGATGAATTTGTTGCTGTTCATCGTAGAGGTTTTCATGTGAAAATGAATGAAATGCTTTTGAAGCAGTAAAACTTTTTGAAATGTTCTAAGGACTATTTTTCTTTTGTATTTAAACTGTCTAAATAGACAAAAATTCTATTAAGGACAACTGAATGAAGCAATGCTGTGTTATATCACATTGTCTATACAAAAACTTAATTTATTGATCAATAGTTCATGGATGACTTTTGTTTTACAAACTCCCTACACAGTAGTTTATGAACATAGAAGATAAGATCGTAGAGTTGTATGCATGGAAAAGGGTCTATTTTCTTACTATTACTTTCTTCTGGAATACCTTCTGTGAGATTTTGGAAATTTAATATGGATAATACTAAACAATGAAAATAGAAACTATGACCATCTTACACATGACTATCAGCTGTAAACAGAAATTAACTTCAGAAATATTAAACCTGTATAACTAAGTACATAGATTAAAGACACAGTGAATTATGTTAGAAGTTTTTGCATTAAGTACAAAACATACCTTACAGTGACCTATAAAATACACATAAAAAAAGATTTGGTAAATAAATAGATGGTAGTAATTGTGTTAATAAATTATTTAACTACTTTTTAAAACCTGTCTTCCAAATCCCTCCTTCAACTTATTCTATGGGAATAAATTTACTCTTTTCAAATAATCATTACCCTAAATGGACAAAGTTGTATACTCGTAAGCATGCTCACAAATCTGCAACTTAAGCATAATTTCATTTTTACCTCACAAAATAATATTAAGATCATTTTAAAATACATTGAAAAGTTTGAGTATCTATGAACTGCTCTTAAATTAGATCAACAAGCAGAACTTTAAATTGGAGGTTACTTTTAAATATGTCCCCTTTCTTAATATAAAAAAGATTTCCCTTTTCTTAGTAAAAAAAAATTAGGGTCTAAATTTTAGAATTAATACAGCATAGCTGTGATTCCCAGTGGAAACTCATTCAACTGAATCATCTCTTTTGAACTTCTTCTTTGCTAATAGATGTCTGCATTCTTTATTTTTTAAACTTTTAAAAAATTTTAATAAGATGTCTAAATTTTTTCAAATATGTGCATTTGAAATTGATAATTCTTGGCTCAATTCAACTAAAAGTTCCTTTAATAGTTTAGATTATTTGTTATTACTTCATAACTCTTGCAAACTCATAGTTTACTTACCAAATTATTAGTAATTCTAAGCATTTATGTATTTTTAGTTTATTTTATATGCAAGTAATTTCTATAAAGTTCCTTAACACTATGATTAGGATTTATATCTATAAGATAGTAACTGGATCCTATATCTTCTTCAAAAACATGGCAAGTATATGATAATAGACATTATCATGTTTAAATATTAATATTAATTCACATATTTAATATTATGCTTTCTGTTTTGATATGATACTTAATCTGCTTGAAATTCCCTACAACTGGTTTATTGAAAAAGTTGAACTTAGAAGGATATGGTCTAGAAATTATGCTTTTCCTCAAGCATGATCTGTTGAATATATCTTCTCCATATTTGGATAACATCTCAGTAAATCCCAAAGCTTTTCCATTCATTTTAGGGTTTAGAGTCAATCATTTCCTGGTGTTAAAGTCTCATCTAAATTAATCCTTGAAGTTCTTACTCAGTTTAAATCTCTGTTGTTGTCTGTTCAGGTCTGGCTGAAGATGTCAGCAGCCTGAATCTATTTTACTTTTCAGGCTCTCCTATCCCCTCATATGCTGCTTTTGGCTTTTTCATGATTAGGGTGGAAGGAAAGTGAGGAAAAAGTAAAAGAAGAAAAACATCTTAATTTTTACTATCTGGTGACAGATGGCTACAGGCTGAATCACTCTCTCATGGTGGTGCGGGTGGAGTGTCATAGTTTCTATGGAGAAACCTCTTCCTTCTGTACCACTTCTGATGTTTTGCAGAATTGTACCATTGCATCACTTGGGTTTTTCTTTACAAAGATGAACATTTCATGCCTCCCTCTGCTGTATTCAGAAGATATAACCCAGGGCCTTGCACATGCTAGGCAAGCACTTTACCATTCCATGGGTTATTATTCTTATTTTTATTATTACAGAGTCATAATTTCCCTAAGGATAGCTCTAGAGGCACAAGTAGCCTTTCTACTCCTGCTGAACCCTAAATTTGGGGAACATAGAGAAAATGATTTTTTTACTTCTCTAATTAGAAAAATTGCTAATTGCTTATTCCCTTCTCGTAACTGGCATGAGATAAGCAAGTTGGGTGAAAATCTTTAAATCTGTAGAATTTCTAATACTACTGATTCATTTTAAACATATCATTTCTGCAAGCTCAATAATGTCACTAACAGTGTGGATTAGGCCCTAACAAGGAGATATATGCCATTGAATGAGACTCCTTAACAGCTTCCTTAACTGTATATATATTTTTTTTTCAAAAGAGAGTGTGGAACCATTGAAATTAAACAAAGCAGAATTATTCAAGTCATTATTCACAACAAATGTGGGTTGCTAGTCTTGTGAGTCAATCTATTTTTATCAGCAGGGAATTAAAGCAATGCTTGAATCTGCTTAAGAATATTGAGGAAGGAGAAAAATCCAGATTGATATCTTACTGTTCGAGGTCATGACCAACTCATCATCTTTCTCTGTACCTCACTGACCTGATCATAGGAAAACCAACATCTGTTACCTATGTTTCTATATCAGCCACACAAAATACCTTTCTGACACAGGTTTTCCTCACTACCAAGTTATTCACTACATAGAAGAGAGACGTTCTACCAAATTACACACTGAAATAAAGTTGTTACCAATATTTCCTTCTATGGATATTATCTGTCTTTGCAGTGGTTATCTATCACATAACTAGTTATCCAAAAGTTAATAGTTTAAAATAAGAAATACTACTTATCTAGCATATTTGAAGAATAGGAATATAGGAGTAGTTTATTTGAGTGATTATGGATTGGAATCTCTTATGAGATTACATTCAAATTGTGGAATAAGGCTCTCCAGACATTGTGACCTCTTCCTGGAGTTGGGGAGAGATAGAGAGAGAGAGAGAGGGAAGGGGAGGGAAAGACAGAGAGAGAGAGAGGGAGAGAGAGGAGAGAGAGAAAGAGAGAGAGAGAGACAGAGACAGAAACAGAAACAGAAACAGAAAGAGAGCAGATAGATTGAGAGAGATTAGTTTATGCAGTGAAATCTCAGACATTATACTTAGACCATATGCCGATAGTAAAATAGGCTAACCTTGATAGGGATCTAAGCAAAGATATTCCTTAGTATGTTTGGGCTGCTATAATAATATACCAGAGGCTGGGTGGCTAATAGATGACAGTAATTTCTCACAATCCTACAAGCTAGAAGTCTGAGACCAGAGTATCAGAATGGCTGGTTTTGAAGAGGCTCTTCTTTGAAGAGACCGTGAACTGCTTTCTTATGCATAAGCACAGCTAATTGTACCCACATAAATCTCATTAGATCCCTTCAAACATCAGACTCATTTTTCTAACCCTTTTATTTGTATTGCTTTCAGAGCTTCTGAACTACTTTGGATTTTGTTTTGAACCATGTTCATCCTCAACATGAAAATTGCAAGATAATTTAGGATTTGAGAGACAAATTTTTCATACATTTTTCCATCTCATAATTTAAAAGGAGAGGCCATAAGGAGAATGATTTTAAGTAAGCTAATTTTTGCTTTTGAAAACATTCAGTAATAAAAGTGATAGCCATGCTGAAGTGGGAGGAAACAATTTTTCAGTCACATTGCACATAACTTCATGAATAATCCTTTATAGAGTAAAACTACATAGCCAACAAAGTTAACTTATTGCCCTAAAGTGAAGAATATGTGAGCAAGCAAATAGTCCTCAAAATATCCATCACAGTTAACTCAAACTTTCCAGATATTTTGTTGCCAGTAAGTCATTTATAGTAGAACATATTCCTTGTCCAAGATGGAATTCCTCCTTAAAGAGTTGTCATTCCCATTTGTAGAAAAATTCACTGATTAAAATAAACAAACAACCAAAAACTGTAGTATAAAGCCATATGGATCTTTTCATTCAGTTTTATTCTTTTTTAATTTGAACTAATTTTGCCTGGAGATTCTTAATTAATGTTTAAGTTGCAATGAAATATATAAGAAATATACAAGTGAAGGCAAAGCAGAAGACTGAAGATGAAGTTAGCACACTGTGATACAGGTAGCTAAAACGTACACTCCCGAATTTCTATTTATTGTATCAATCACCCTTGTTCACCTACCCACTATGTGCCTAATACTATGCTAAGGGCCAAAGACACAGCTTTGAACATAGCAAGCACCTTTCTTGCTCTTGTAGAACTTACATTCTAAATTCATAGTTTTTAAAAGATAGTAGCACATTACATGTAATAGTATGTTATAAGCCTACTTTATAGATAATGGTATGTTCGTGTATTGGTTTGCCTCTGATTTAAGGGAATTATGTAACCTTATACATAATTTTATGTGTGACCATTTTTTTAACTACATAAGTCCAAATATTCTGTTCATTGTTCCCTAGAATAACGTGGGCATTATTTGACTATTGTTCAGCTCTGAAATACTGTGTTAAACATGGAATGTAAACAAATGGAAAGTAGATAAATTCCCTCTTAACTAACTTCTCCTTTCATTTCTTCAATATGTATTTATTGAGTTTCTAAAATTTTCTTGTCCTGCTTTATGCTGGGGATAAAACAATGAAAAACAGAGACATCTTTAACCTCATAGCCTCTGCTGACTTGGAGAAGGTAGACAGTAAACAAATAAACAACAGCAACATAAAACTTTCAATTGGTGTCAAATGTTGAAGATATAACTAAAATGCATGGTGCAGGAAGAAAACTCAAGAAAATTTCATATAGGGTGATCAGGAAAGGCCATTATGAATAATGGATAAGAAGTTGAAGCATTGTACGATGATGGAGCATTGTAATTCCAGCTATGAGGCCAAGGCAGGAGTTTAGAGTCAGCCTGAATGATTTAATGACTTAGCTGCATACTGCCTCAAAATTTAAAGGGAAGAAAAAGGAGGTTTGAAGACTGAGCATGTAGTTCAGAGAGGAGGTGGTCCTGGGTTCGGTTACTAGTATTGCACACATAATAAGTTGAAATAATTTTTTAAAATTAAAAAAAGGAAATTGAATTCTGGGGATGTGGCTTCATGGTGGAGTGCTTGTCTAGCATTTGCAATTCAGTCTCTGTAAGTGCCAAAAGAATAAAACAAACAAATAACAAACAAACAAACAAACAAACAAACAGAAAAACAAAAAGATGAACCCAAGGATCTAGAAGTTATAAGTGACAATGGGCATAGGAAATAACAGGTACAAGGGCCCTGAAAAGAATAAGAGTTTGGTAGCTTGACATAATCTGAGTATTTAAAAGAAGACTCAGATGTTTGAAAAACAGTGACCAGGAATTAGAGAGTCAGGATACAGAATCTGAGAAACACAGAGGCTTGGATAGTGGAAAATACTACATACATTAATACTGTCAGTATTACTGTTAGTTTTATTCTTAAAGGTGTATCTATACTTTGAGGATTGCTGAGTGTTGTAGTTTAGCTACCAATTTTCATTTACTTGACACTTGAATTGCTGACTTTTAGCTTTCTCAGAATCTAGTGTCATCACATAACAAAACAAGACCAAGAACCAGTTACCGATCCTGCTATTATATCAATTATATGAGAAGAATAAAGATTTTATAGTAGTAATTAAATCACTGCACTATATTTATTTAATGTGTTTATAGAGATTTAGTTTTGTAGACCTAAATGCTTTGAATGTAATAAATAGTGAAGACTGTCTCTAAATTCCAAACCGATTATTTTGACATTAATTGATTGCTTTAAAATATTAAAGGATTCTCACAGAGACCATTAACAAAAGTATATTTATAGCTGGGCTTAGGACAAATGCCTGTAATCCCAGTACTCTGGAATGCTCAGGCAGAAAGATCAGAAGTTTAAACCCACTCTGGGCAAGTTAGCAGATTTAGGCAGACCCTATCTCAAAACAAAACAAAACAAAACAAAAAATTATTGCTTAATTTTTCATATGGAAGTACCAGAGAAAGTAATATACCAACTAAAGCCCAACAAGAAAAAAAAAAACATACAAACATTGTGCACTCAATTAACTAAAAACCACACTAATACTTCACAAATAAAATTTCTTTCTTCCCAAGAGAATTTTAATAAATAAATATTTGACTCAATTATGTCATCTTTTAGAATCAGGACATTTCAGAAGATTATCATGTTAGAGGATATTATAAAAAAATAAATGATTTAGTTAGCAGATCAATAGTTATAAATTTTAAACTAAAACAAGATTGGTAACTTTCAAGGTCTAATTGTAAATATTTCACACACATGTGTTTATGGTTTTTTGGAGAGGGGGAGCTAGGTCTACCTATGAGTTCAGACTGGCCTTGAAGTCACTATGTAGCCCACATTGAGGGAATTCATAATCTTCCTGTATTGGCCTTCTGAGTGCTGGTATTATAAGCAGGTACCATACTTGGTTACGCATATAAATTCTTATAAGTATTTACTACCCTATCTCCCTGCAAAAAGTTTCATCATTCTTTTCTTTTTTAGTTGGTTTGCACTCTCTCATTTTTAATTCCCTCTAACAACTAGTCTATTATTCATCACCAAAGAGTCTTTTTTGAAAAACATCTTATAAATAGAATCATACTATTCACCTTTGAGATTCATCTAAGTTATTGAAATGTCAAACGCTTAAAGAGATGAATCCTTTACCATTAGTCATCAGGTAAATGAAAATTAAAACCACAATATGATATCACTACATATGAATTAGAATAGATAAAATTAAAAAATACTGAAAAGATCAAATGTCAGTAGGAATGTGAGGTAACAGGATATCTCACATATTGCTAGTGGGAATTTAAAAAAAATAATATATAGCTTACTCTACAGAAAAATTTGACAATTTATTCTAAGGTTAACAAACACCTAACATGATACTCAGCAACCCCTTTTCTGAATATTACATAGGATAATTAAAAATGTTATACAGTATTCTAGAATAATAGCTTTGAAAGCCAATGATTGTCTAGTTAATTCTTTTAGCAATGCTGATATAAAATAGTCACATTAAGTTTTCTAGCCAAAATAGGGGTTTATTTCATTTTGAGACCATATACAATTAATTGCATTAATAGTAAACTGTTTAGTGGTTATGTGTTTTGCTTTGGTACTACTGGTCATTATGCACCTAATGATGTTGGAAAAACTAGAAAAGATAATTGCAGAGAAGATGGGAAGAAGTATGGATTCCATGGGGGAACTATTTTTGCAATTTGCACACTAGAGTTGCAGGCTTTTGAAGAAGGAAAATATACATAGGTCAAAAAAAAAGCAAGTCATTTGGTGTTTCTACTGAGGTATTCTCCCTGTAGCATGAATCCAAAATGATTTAAAGCTTCTAATCTTATCATATGATAAAAGATATAAACTTACAAATCTACAAACAATACAAAAGCTTGTTCATGTCATATAAACTTTTTATTTACATATGAAACAAACTCATGGAGTTAAAATATGCTTATACTTGGGATCAAATCAAAATTATTTCAAATTTCATTGTGTTTTTTTAAGAAATATTGTTTCAGAATTCCTGGAACAAAAACGCATTCACAGACCACTAATTTGTACTCATTCTCAGAGACAGAATTTTTAAAATAATGAATATTTCTTTATTTTTGACTTACAAAGGGAATACATGCTTATAATCACTTAAACATATATAAAGTTGTAAAACATTTAAGACTCCCTCTCCACATTTCATTAT
>RJWM01025254.1:22500-29558 GCA_004363535.1 Dasyprocta punctata | reverse complement strand
ATTTGTATCCTCTATGTAGCTAGCAGGGTCACCCCCTTGGAGCTTGTTGCTGGGACCTAGAACCTGGCTCTGTTGCATTGAGAACCCCCACGACCCAGGTGGCTGGCAGAGACACAGCCCTGGGGTGTGTCACTGGACCTTCAGCCTGGCTGGGTGAAGTCTGAAGTTTCCAGGACCCAGGCGGCTAGACAGAGAACACACCAGAGTGTGGCACCACCTGGACCTTGCCCTCTGGCTGCTAGGAGTTCAGATCCTCTGGAGCGCAGGGCAACCCGGGCGAGTTTCAGGCATATAGTGCCGGGTCCTTACTCCTGGTTGGTCAGGTTCACAACTGCTCCTGTAAGAATTCTATAAACAAAGTTATAGAAGGCTTTCATGTCAAAAATACTTCATTCTTCTGCAAGAAGCTGATACCATTTAGTGATTACTGATAACTGTTGTTGTGCACTTGTATACAGGAATTGGAAAGGCAAAGTTCTCTTCCTCAGGGAACTTCCACTGTATTTGGAAGCTATACATAGACATTTAAAGGTAACCAAAGATATCAGGCAGTGGTATGAGTATAAAGTTGTTGTCTCCTTTACTTTAGTAAGTGCTGTATTTGAGTTAATTTGAAAGAGAAACTTTCTTGGGTTTATCAGTGAAGTATTTGAATACAGCTGGTCTCAAGCTGGGCCTTGAGGGAGAGAGATAAGAGAGTCCACTTAAGGCACTGGCACCCAGTCAGGTCAGGTGGTGCACCTGTTATCCCAGTACTTGAAAGGCTGGGGCAGAGGATCACTGTGATTTCAAGGCCAACCTGGGCTACATGATGATTCAAGACCAGCCTGAACTGCATAGGGAGACCTTGTCTCAAAAACCAAATAAACAAGCCGGGCTTGGTGGTGCATGCCTGTAATCGCAGCACTCAGGAGGCTGAGGTAGGAGGATTATTGTGAGTTTTGAGACCACCCTGGGCTACAAAATGAGTTCGAGGCCAACCTGTACTGCGTAGTGAGACCCTGTCTCAAAATAGGGCCCAGGGGTTTAGCTCAGTGGCATAGGCGCCTGCCTGGCAGGCGCAAGGTTGAGTTCGATCCTTGGTATCAAACAAACAAAAAAGGCATTGGCACCCAGACATTCTGCCCAAAACAACCAGCAATGTAGAGAAATGTAAAATATTAATTCTTTCATTCTAAATTGCATAATGACGAAGATGCTGAATAAGAATATTTGGCAGTACTGAATTCAAGAATGTTGGGCAGTTTTTAGCTAATAGGCTTCATTTGGAGGAAAAGTTTGAGAAAGCAAAGCTTTATTGTTTTGTTTTACTGCCAATGTGAAATTTAACGATTCAATAAGGGTAAATTTGAAATACCTGTATATTTATATTTAGTTTAGTAGAATGTGCACTGAACTCTAGAAGTTAGGATTATCTAGTTGGGTCTAGTTGGTTTTTTTTTTTTTTAATTTTTTTTTTTTTTTTATTTTGTTTTGTTTCTCTCCAGGGCCTCATGCATCCTAAGCAAGGCCTCTGCTACTGACCTACATCCCCAGGACCCTTAGTTCTATTTGTAATGCTAATATTAACTAGTTGATTATTTAGCAATCTTCAACAAAAATCAGATTATTTCTCTGTGACTTGGGAAATCTATAAAATAAGAGGCTTGTATGAAAGATCCCTTAAATCTTTGCTGATTCTCAAGTTTCTTCTACTCTTGAAGAGAGCTTGAGAAGAACTAGGAACATGCCTTCTCTATAATAAAGTAGGACATAATGGGTTTGTCTGTGTGTCTGTGTATTTCATTTAGAACTGTTTAAGGAAAAGAACCTTAGGTAGCATAGAATGCTAGATATTACTTGTTAGTTGTAGCTATTGCCAAGTATATGGAAGAACAAATTGTTGGTCTGTAACTACCCTAGAAAAGTTAGGGTTAGAATCCTGAAAAGTATAGTTCTTAGAAAACAGTTCAATATAAATTGTGTGTGTGGAAGGGGATACTGGGAATTAAAGCCAGGGCCTTCATACTGAGCTACATTGTTAGCACCTTTTTATTTTTATTTATTTTTTATTTTTTTATTTTTTGGTACCAGGGATGAAACTTGCAACCTCACGCCTGCCAGGCAGGTGCCTACGCCACTGAGCTAAATCCCCAGCCCTATTTTGAGACAGGGTCTCACTATGCAGTTCAGGCTGGCCTTGAACTCACTTTGTAGTCCAGGCTGGTCTCGAACTCGCAAGGATCCTCCTGCCTCAGCCTCCCGAGTGCTGGGATTACAGGCGTGCGCCACCATGCCTGGCTTAATTTTTTAAAAATAGGATCACTCAGTTGCCCAGGGTGGTCTTGAACTGGTGATTCTTGCCTCAACCTGCCAAGTAGCTGGGGTTGTAGATGTATGCCACCATACTGGGCCAGTAAAGCTATTTTTAATTTTAAAATTACAAGACTGAACTGGGTGTGGTGGCACATTCCTGTAATCCCAGCACTTGAGAGAGAAAGGAGTATTGCCATGATTTCAAGGATTGGGACTGCATATAAAAAATAAAATTTAAATATTACCTCTAGATGGGTGCAGTGATGCATGTCTGTAACCCTGGCACACTAGGAAACTGAAGCAAGAGAATTGCAGGATTGAGCTCAGGTGGGGCAATTTATCAAATTTAGTTAAGACCCTACTTCCAAAAAAAATAAATAAATGAGAAGGGCTGAGGATGTAGCTCATCATAAAGCCTTAGTACCACAAAAGTAGATAAGTCAATACCTCTAAAATACAGAATCACTATAATGGTATTACTCATTAAATAAGCAGACAGACAAATATAATGAAAATATGCTAAAATTCCACCACTCATTCATCTTAACATTTTGTAATATATTCCTCATGATTTATCCCTGTGTGTATGTATATATATGCATAAATATGTGTGTGTAGTATTAATAAAAATGAAATGTACATATTGGTTTGTAACATAATTTGCTGTACTATATTTTATTAATTCCGATTTATACTAGTAAATATATATTTCCCACATCATTTCTTTTTTAAAGTTTTTTTATTTTGAGTTTTTAGACCTAAAAGTTACAGAAAGAATAGTATAGTTGTACATCTCTTAGTCTATCTCCTGTGATTTTTGTTTTGTTTTGTTTTGCGGCACCGGGGATCAAACTCACAACCTTGCATCTGCTAGCTAGGCACTTAAGCCACTGAGCCAAACTCCCGGCCCTAGTTTTTAGAGGCAGGGTCGCACTGTGTAGCTCAGACCAGCCTTGCGTTCTCATTGTAGTCCAAGCTGGCCTCAAACTCACAACACTTCTCCTACCTCAGCCTCCTGAGTTCTGGGATTAAAGGCATGCGCCACCACGCCCAGCTATCTCCTGTAGTGTTAACATCTTGCATAACCATAGTACAATTATCAAGAACAGGAAATTCTTATTACTAGTTAAACTACAGACCTCATTTGACTTTTGCCATTTTTCCCTAAATATCCTTTTTTTCTGTTTCAGGAACATGTCCAGGGTACACTTAGTTTTCTCTCTTTTCCTCCAGTCTGTAACAGTATCTTGATCTTTTCTTGTTTCTCATGACCTTTATACTTTTAAGGCATACTGAGTGGTTATTTTGTACAATGTTCCTTAGTTTGGATTTGCTTGATTTTTTCTCGTGATTAGAATGAGATTAAGCATTTTTGGCAAGAATAACAGAAAAATTGTGTCATCAGTGCAAGCATTATCAAGGGATTTTTGATAGGAATTTTTTACTGGTGACATTTTTGTTAGTCATTTAGTTAAATTTAAAGTTGATTTCTCTACTTTAAAATTACTGTCTCCCTGTATGGTAAATAAATTATCTTAAGGATTCTAACACTCAGGAGGCTGAGACAAGGATTACTCCGAATTTGAGGCCAGACTGGGCTACATAAGTGAGTTCAAGGCCAGCTTGCACTACATAGTGAGAACCTGTCGCCAAGAAGGGGAAAAAAAAAAAAGCATTTTAAGGGAAATAATTTGAGACTATTTGGCATTATTTTATTTTATTTTTAAATCTTGCCATCATTTTAAATGGGCATATTATGTCATTGGTCTGGTCCAGTCCAGTCTGCCCCAAGAATTTGTTTTATAGACCAGTTGCAATGGTTTATACCTGTAATCCCAGATTTTGGGAGGCTGAAGTAGCAGGATCTTGGGTTGGAGGCCAGCCTTGAACCTGTCTATGAAGTTCAAGATCAACCCTGTCTCAAAAACAAAACAAAACAATAAAAAATGAAAAACAAAAAGTTTTGTCATTTTGCCTATGCAAACCTGTAGTCAATTTAGAATTAATTTTTGTGCATGACATAAAGTATGAAGTTCATTTTTAAAGATGTCTAATTGCTTCTGTACCATTTTTTGAAAGGACCATCTTTTCTCTTTTGAATTGTGTAGGTGCCTTCTCAAAAATTGATTCTATATATATATTTAGATTGATTTTGGTCTCTTTTCTATTCCATTGATATTTGTGTCTATAATGACACTAATGCCACACACTACAGTTCTACAGTAGGTCCTGAAATGAGGTAGCATAAGTTTCTTCTAGATTCTCTGAATTTCCATATTTATTTTACACTTGATCTTTGCCAAAAGGCCAAGAAGCAATTCCGTATTTCTTTTAATATCAGTTTGCTGGTTTCTAGATTAAGCTTGCTGGTATTTTGTGGAATTACGAGATCAATTTTGAAAGCATAGACGTTTTAACAATGTTCAATCTTATAACCAGTGAACATGGTGTATCTATTTAGATGTTCTAGCAATTTCAGTTTTTTTTAGTTTTCAGTGAAGTCTTATGCATCTTTTGTTGAAATATATTTTATACTACTGTAAATACTTTTAAAATTTCCTTGCTTTTCAAGTTCTGTTTTGTTTTTTGACAAAGGGTCTCACTATGTACTTCAGTATACAGCCCTGGCTGGCCTTGAACTCTCAGTGATCTCCCTGCCTCAGTCTCCCAAATGCTGGGATTATAGGCTTATGCCATCACAACTGAGTTTTCAGTTGTTTATTTTAGTATATACCAAAATATAGTTGGTTTTTGTATATTGATCTTATATCTGATGAGCTTGCTAAACTCACTTGTAATTTGTGTGTGTTTAATTTCTTAGGAGAAAATTTTCTGTGAAGATAATCATGTCATCTGTAGAAATAGTTTTACTTTTATTCCCTTCCAGTGTTTTATACTATGCATTGATCAGTTGATTGATGGAGTGTCTTAATTAGCCTAGTTAGGACATCAATTACAATTTGAATAGAGGAGGAGAAAACAGATACCCTTGCTTTGTTTTTAGTCTTTGAGGGAAAGCATTCAATACATTATTATTGGAAGTATTTTCTCAAAATCTGTACCACTCTTTTGTATTTTTATTGTTTGTTTAGTTTGATTATTTTTTGAGGCAGGATTTCACTATGTAATGCAGGCTGGCCTTGAATTCGCTTACAAAACCCAGGCTGGCCTCCAACTCACGAGAATTCTCCTGCCTTGGCCTCCCAAGTGCTGGGATTACAGGCGTGCATCACCATGCCTGACTTTCTTTTTCTCTGTCTCTTTTTTTGGGGGGGTGCAGTACCGGGAATTGAACTCACAACCTCGTGTCCACCAGGCAGGCGCTTAAGCCACTGAGCCAAACTCCTGGCACTACTTTTTTTTAAGACAGGGTCACACTATAGAGTTCAGGCCGGCCTTGCTCACGTTGTAGCCCAAGCCGGCCTTGAACTCACAACGCTCCTCCTACCTCAGCCTCCTGAGTGCTGGGATTAAAAGCGTGCACCACCACGCCTGGGCTGGCTTTCATATTTTAAAAGTATGTCCTTTCGGGCCAGACGTTTGGCTCAGTGGCTTAACTCCTGCCTGGCAGGCACAAGGTTGTGAGTTTGATCCCCGGTGCCACAAAGAGAAAAAAAAAATGTCCTTTTTATTTATTTTTAAATTCACATAAACTGCATCACTTTTTTTTTTCTGTGAGGGGAATTGAACCCAGTGACTCAGGCATGTTAGGCAAACACTCAGCATCATGTTTTGTTATATAGTTTTATGGGTTTTGACATACCAGTAGTTTTGAGGCTGCCACCACACTACAGATAGAAAGCAGTCTATTGCCCTTAAAAATCTCATCACTGCCGCTTTGTAGTCAGCTCTTCCCCCACATTCAATTTCTGTCAACCAATGGCAATGCTTGATTACTTTATTGTGGATTTGCCTTTGCCAGAATGTTGCATAGATGGAATTATACATAATTATACATAGCCCCTTTTTTTGTTTTGTTTTGTTTTTCTGAGACAGGATCTGACTGTGTAGCTCAGGGTGACTTCAAACTCACAATGGCTTCTTCTCTAGTACTGGGATTATAGGCATGTGCCTGGCTGCCTTTAATAAGTTTTAAATGTTATAGTCATTAGACTACAAACCTGAATGTGTACAAGTAACAAAATATAACATAAATGCCCTACAGTTAAGACAAACATGCAATGCTAATAAAACCAAAGAGCCAATTCATTTCAGATGAACAATGTAGATTGTATTAGAGGTATGTTAACTGCAGCTAATTGCCAGTGTTGGGTTGATAAGTAAATGGCTGGGTCTTCAGCCCAGTTTCCCCCAGTTTTGTTCACTTGAACCCACTAATGATGTGTATGACTGGTTGGCTGATTTTGTGTAGTCAGAGCTAACATTTAGGTCCAAATTACCAGTGAGTATTAATGTCTGTTAATACAAAGCATTGCTTGGTATCTGGAAAGCTGCCTTGTTTGATTGATAAGAGCTAAATGGCAGTGTTCTTGAAATCAGCATATATTGATTATTAAGCCCACCTACCATGGGAGTTAGAAGTTTATTATTATTATTATTATTTTTTCTTCTTTTTTGCGGCACTGGGAATTGAACCTCCAACCTTGCACCTGCCAGAGCAGGCGCTTAAGCCACTGAGCCAAACTCCCAGCCCTGGTTTTTTGAGGCAGGGTCGCACTATGTAGCTCAGGCCGGCCTTGCGCTCACGTTGTAGCGCAAGCCAGCCTCGAACTCACAATGCTTCTCCTACCTCAGCCTCCCAA
>RJWM01025254.1:0-20000 GCA_004363535.1 Dasyprocta punctata | reverse complement strand
ACAATAAACACAGCAAGATTTCTGTAACAAAACTGAATGTTCATAGCAAGTGGTATGAATAAAGTCTGTAGTCATGTCATGCTGCCTCCTTCTCTTCTTTTTCCTCCTCTTCCTCTTCTTCCTCTTCTTATTCTTTTAAAAATCACTAACTGAGCTTTGGTGCAAACCTGCAAAATAACAAAACTCTTCAGCATTTTTTGGGTTTCATAGTTTTGGGTAAAGGATTGTGGATCTTTGGGAACTATTAGAATTTAGTTGAATAGAAGAAGCCAGTGGTAGGGAAATGAGAAACATCTTCAGGCTTTCTGTTTGATATAAGAGCAATTGCCTTAAACATCATAGTAGATAAAAGTTTTTTTTACTCCCTGCTGCCGCCTGAAATTGTTGACGTTTAGCGCTTAGCAACACTTTTATTTTTTTTTTTTTTCTTTATTAGGGGTACTTTAGGAGTATGAATTTTTAGACTTAATGAAAACAGTCTTTATTGTCTTTGCTTTCCTTCGATTTTAGAGTTGACTGGTAATATACATTGTTAATACTTATTTAAAAATGCTATCTTTATCCTGCTCTTTTCTCAGGAAAAAAAATTAACTTTTGCATTTTGTGTACTATTTTCTACCTTGCATTTTGTTTTGCATGTATAACTTCACTTATCTTACATATTTTTATGTAAAGCCCAGTCAGTTCCAACTAAAGCACTGTAGACATTTGTAGGGCTTATGTCTCCAAAAATTTCATGGGCACATTGTTACAACCAGGGATTGGCAACAGCATCCAGTGGGTAGAGGCCAGGGTTGCTGGTAACTATCCTGCAATGCACAGGATCGATTCCTCTACCCCCAACAAATAATTATCTGGTGCACTGAAAATGTCAGTTTGCTGAGTGAAAAGTCTTGTTCCAAAAACAGATTATACATGTTTTAAAGAATATTATTAGGCAACCTTTATATCCTCTTAGCCTTTTAAAATGTGTGTGTGTGGTGTGTTGCTGGAGATCAAACCCAGGGCTTCACTTATGTTAGGCAAGCACTTTGCTGAGCTTTACCCCTAGCTCTAAAATT
Organism: Dasyprocta punctata; assembly: GCA_004363535.1. Taxonomy (NCBI): domain Eukaryota; kingdom Metazoa; phylum Chordata; class Mammalia; order Rodentia; family Dasyproctidae; genus Dasyprocta; species Dasyprocta punctata. The sequence goes on along the minus strand of RJWM01025254.1, from coordinate 18,939 downwards.
CATTTTTCAAACTTTTTAATTTCATCTATACAACTCTTTTAAATATTTTTAAAAAATCAGTTCAGCATCTTGTACTGATTTATATTGTTCCCTAAAAGTATCAGGTACTACATTTTAGAGATTGAATTTCATTCATTCAGTAAACATTGTATAGTATGCCAGGTATGGTGTAATTACACCTGTAATTCCAGCACTCGGAGAGGCTGAGGCAGGAGTATCACTGAGAATTAGAGGCCAGCTTGGGCTGCAAAGTGAATTCAAGGCCAGCATGAACTGCATAGTGAAACGCTGTCTCAAAAAGATTAAAAAAAAAAAAAAAAGGCACTGTTTTAGGTGCTTGGGACACAGCAATGGATAAAATAAAAATCCCTTTCTTTATGGTTCTTGTATTCTAATAAATTTTGTCTTTACTTAAACTTCATTTAATAATATATAACCAGTGTTTATAAGCTATATTTATAAGTGTAATGAGGTGAGCTGATGGCAGATAATGGAACGCCACTGATCATTTTTCACAAAATTTTGAGTTGTTGTAACTTAATAGCTCGTCACCAAGGTGCAGGCTCAAAGTTACGAGGATAATTTAAGAAATAAAACCACATATAACCACTTATATTTTCAGATAAGGCTAAAATGATACTAACAGTGTTATCTTTATTCAAAATATTTTTGAAATTCCGTTTTTGAAGCATTTTCCTATTCAGTTTGTGTGCTGTACAGGAAACTTACTCACATGATAGTCATACCTTAAGCATCAATAGGAGTCGTCTAAATTTTGGAATCTAATTGTCAATCTTTTCCAGGGACTGTGCAATTGATCCAACATGTGTACTCTGTATGGACTGCTTCCAGAATAGTGTTCATAAAAATCATCGTTACAAGGTATGAAAACAGATCCATAAAATCTATGGATTAGCAAGAATCTGATGGCCTTCTAGTCCAAATTCTTGACCAGTACCTAAATTCCTGCTTAACAGAACTGGTATGTGGGCCTTTAACCTCTATTAAATATACTACGTGATAGGACAACTAGTACTTGAAGAGGTAGCCCTTTACAACTTTTTGTGAGGCATACTACTTTATACAAAAGTATGTATAAAGCATTAGGGTAGTTTAAAGAATAACTATATCAAAAAACTAAAAATAGAACTACTGTATCATCTGATCCAGCTATACCACTCCTTGCTACATCTCCAGAAGAATTAAAGTCAGCATACTATGGGATAGAGATACCGTATACCCATGTTTATTGCAGTGTAGTTCACATAGCCAAGATAGGGACTCAGCCTAGTTGCCCATCAACTGTTGAATGTATAAAGAAAATGTGATACTAGCACTCGGAGAGGCTGAAGATGGAGGATCGCAAGTTTGAGCCCAGCCTGGGTAACTTAGTGACTTGGTAAGACCCTGTCTCAAGATAAACAAACAAACAAAACAATGCTGAGAATGTAGCTCAGTGTAGGGGCTCTGGGTTCAATCCCCATTATTGCCAAAAAAACTAAACAAACCAGAAACACAAAAGAGTGACTGATACACACACACACACACACACAATATTATTTACCCATAAAAAACAAAATCATGAGCTTAGTGTGGTGACACATGCTTACAATGCTAACATTTTGGAAGGCTGAGGCAGGAGAATCACAAGTTTGAATCCCACCTAGGCAATTTAGTGAGACCTTATCTCAAAATAATATACTAAATTCTACATTGTTTATATTTTTTGTATAATAAAACACTCCATAAAATAAAAAAATACATCTTTAAAAATTGAAGGTACCGGATATAGTGGTACACGCCTGTAATCTAAGCTCTTGGAAGGCACAAGCAAGAGGATTGTGATTTTGAGGCCAACCTGGGATATATAGGGAGTTTCAGGCCAGACTGCACTATATAGCAAGACCCTGTCTCCAAAAAAAGGAAAACAAAATTGGGAGAAATAAGGGGTATGTATTATTCCAGGGAAGGAGAAAAAAGGAGAGTAATGGCAAGGCGAGACTCAAGATCAGATATTATGTGAAGAAAGACCTTAGTGGCACAATAGTTCTAAAACAACTTTTGAGGAAAGCAAGGAGACAAAATTTTGAGCCTTTGCCAGGCATGGTGGCCAACACCTGTAATCCCAGCACTGGCAGGCTGAAGCAGGAGGATTGCTGAGTTTGAGGCTGGCCTGGGCTCCATACTGAGCTCAAGACCATCCTGAACTACATGGCCAGACCCTGTCTAAAAAAAAAAATTTTTTTTTTGAGCCTTTGTTTTCCAGTGTATCTTTTGCTGCATATTTTTTTTCATTATTCTTGCAGATAGGACAAGCTCTTTGATTCAATGAGTAGATTTAATTCTAAGAAACAGAAATCAGAATAGCAACTGAATCAAATAGAACAAAACTTGTGACTGAGTTCACCTAACTAGAGTCTTCAGATGTCTTGAAAGTTGCTTCTGAGAATCAGGCCTGCTTGATTGGCCGCCTTGAGAGTGATTATGATGGTGCTCTTTGAATTGAACACATTCCAAAGCCAGTTAAAACATACCTGGAGAAGAAAACAGACCCTACTAACCTTTAAAACTTTTTTTTTTTTTTTTTTTTTTTTTTGTGGCACCAGGGAATTAAACTCACAACCTCGCGCCTGTCAGACAGGCACTTGAGTCACCGAGCCAAACTCCCAGCCCTGGTTTTTTTGAGGCAGGGTTGCACTGTGTAGCTCAGGCCGGCCTTGCGCTCGCGTTGTAGCCCAAGCTGGCCTTGAACTCACAACACTCCTCCTACCTCAGCCTCCCGAGTGCTGGGATTAAAGGCGTGCGCCACAACACCTGGCTTAGCCTTTAAAATTTAAACTATACAGCTCGTGAAATCTTTCTACTGGATTTTAATGTGCATAAGCACATTTTACCCATTACCTTTTATGTTATATTGGAAAAAAAAGTCATTTTAAACACAGCTTGGAAGCTGAGGAAGGGGTCTTTGAGGATTCTTTCATACAGCCAAGGAAAACTTGCCTGTTGGGAACTGTTTTGTTTGAGGTTTTTTTTTTTTTTTTTTTTTTTTTTTGGTTTTTTGAAATAGGTCTCACTATGTAGTCAAGGCTGGCCTTGAATTCACTATGTAGCCTATGCTGGCCTCAAACTCAAAACCATCCTCCTGCCTCAGCCTCCTGAGTGCTGGGAGTTACAGGCATGTGCTGCCACACTTAGCTGAACTAATTTCTAATCTAGTCTTTAGGACTAGAATGATAAAAACAAAACTGTGGCCAGGCGTGGTGGCGCATGCCTTTAATCCCAGCACTCAGGAGGCTGAGGTAGGCGGAGCGTTGTGAGTTCGAGGCCCGCTTGGGCTACAAGGCGAGTGCAAGGCTGGCCTGAGCTGCATAGTGCGACCCTGCCTCAAAAACCAGGGCCGGGAGTTTGGCTCAGTGCCTTAAGCGCCTGCCCTGGCAGGCGCGAGGTTATGAGTTCAATCCCTGGTACCGCAAAAAAAAAAAAAAAAAAAAAAAAAAAAAACTGTGAAGGAAATTAAAGTCCCTTGCTAATCTGTAAAACATTGTTACTGGGAATTGATTGGGACTTCAGGTCTTTCTTCAGAAAACAATGATTTTACTGTTATTCCTGTTTTAGGCCCTAACCTTAATGCCATATATTTGTACTTATTAAATACTGCTTCAGTGAAAAGTATATTAGTCATTGGGGGATGGGGGGCCACCAACAATCTTCTTTTTTACCAGTGGTTCGATCTTATTTGTGTGTCTTTTACCCTCACCTGACTATAAACTTCTTGAAGACAGGTTCAGGTCTTACATACTTTATACCTATTGTGTCTTTCATTGTACTTAGGGCACAGAGCCTTTTAATAAACATTTGTCGAAATGAAATGTTACAATCAAAGAAGGTAAATCATAAGCAAAACTGATGGTTAAGATTTAATTATAAAAATAATGTCCATCTATTTTAGCATCCTCCTCCTTTTTCTATATTGTAATCCTCCTACATGATAACAAAGTATTTGTATATATTGTCTCCCCCTACCCTTTGCTACTGAGGATTTAACATCAGGTCTTTACACTGAGCTATACCCCCAGCCCATTTTATTTTATTTTATTTTACTTTATTTTTGAGACAGGTCTCTAAGTTGCTAAATTGCCCAGGCTGAGCTCAAACTTGTGAGCCTCCTGCCTCATGAGGCCTCTTGCTTTACTGGGATTACAGGTATGTGCTACCATGCCCAGCTGCATAATGCTTTCAAATATAGCAGCATTTAAAAAATTATTTATTCCAAAAGTTATTTATTGGGTCAGGAGTATAGCTCAGTAGTAGAACACTTCCTTGATATGCACAAGGCCCTGGTTTTAATCACCAGCACTGGAAAACAAAACAAACAAACCTAGGCAATACATTAAATACTGCAAAATTCAGATAATAGACAAGAATATAAATAATTGGGGTTTTTTTGTACTGTTGTATTTGCCTCCCAAGAAGTGACCATGATAAAAAAATTAGTGTCTCGTCTGACAGGCAGGTTTTTGGGTTTTTTTTTTTTGAGATGGGGTCTTGCCATGAAGTTCAGGTTAGCCTTGATCTCACTATGTTGCCCAGGCTGGCCTTGAACTTAGAGTGATCCTTCTGCCTCAGCATCCCAAGTGCTTGGATTACAAATGTGTACCACCATGCCCGGTTTAGTCTGATAGACCTTTATGTTTAGCCGGCATGTTTATGTATATGTGAGGGATTATACTGTAGCGAGATTATACTGTATATTCTATTTTGCAATTTATTTTTTGCCTTAACAATATATTATGAAGATTATTCTGTATTGATACATATAATAAGTTTAGGCTTATTTAATTGCTATATAAACTTTCTAAACGATTAGATAATTTATATTTTTTCACAATCAATACAATGTTGCTTTGAACAAACATATACCTTTGTTTTTATATAAACAAGTTTAAAGAGTATCTGAGTCTATGGGCCCGGGGATTAGTTTAGCAGTGTAAACACTTGCCTGGAAAGCACAAGGTCATGAGTTCAATCCCCGGTACAAAAAGAAAAAAGAAAAAGGAAAAGAATGTTGAGGCTAGATATTTAGATTTTCTGAATTGAACTGTGTGTGCACTTCAAATGTTAAAAGATTTTTCAGTTTTTGTTACTGTTACACTTTTAGTCAACCAGACATGGTGGCACATGTTTATAATCCCAGCACTGGAATCGCTGAAGCAGGAGGATTGCGAGGAGTTCAAGACCAGCCTGGGTTCCATAGTGAGTTCAAGCCCACCCTGAATTACAGAGCAAGATGCTATCTCAGAAAAATAAAAAGAATAAAAACATTTTTACCATTGTTAAGTGTATGGTTTAGCAGTATGGCATATATTCAGAGCATGCTGTCAGTATCACCACCTATCTCTATAAGATGTCTCATTTTACCTTCTAAAACAAAAATGCCAGCCGGGCGTGGTAGTGCGTGCCTGTAATCCCAGCACTCGGGAGGCTGAGGTAGGAGGAGCGTTGTGAGTTCGAGGCTGGCTTGGGCTACAACGTGAGCACAAGGCTGGCCTGAGCTACATAGTGCGACCCTGCCTCAAAAAACCAGGGAGTTTGGCTCAGTGGCTTAAGCACCTGCTCTGGCAGGTGCAAGGTTGTGAGTTCAATCCCCAGTGCCGCAAAAAAAAAAAAAAAAAAAAAAAAAAAAAAAAAAAAAAAAAAAAAAAAAAAAAAAAAAAAAAAAAAAAAAAAAACGCCGTACTCACCAAATAATAGTTCCCCATTCCTTCCTTTCTCCAGCTCCTAGCAGGCACCATTCTACTTCTTATAAAATGACTGTCTGATTGCATACATAGAATCATATAGTGTTTGTCTTTTTGTGATTTTCTTATTTGACTTAGTGTATTCAAGGTCTATCTATGTTGTAGCGTATATCAGAATTTCCTTCCTTTTGAAATCTGAATGATATTCCATTGTATGTATAGACTGTATTTAGGTTATCCATACATCTGTTGATGGAATCTTGGTTACTGATTATTTCCATCCTTACTCATCTTTCTATTGTATTTCATTTGCTGCTGTGTTATATGGTTTATACTTTCTCTTAATATGTTTATTTTGTGTGCGTGTGTGCATGCATGCAAGCGTGTGTGAGAGAAAGAGAGACAGATACTGGGGTTTAAACCCAGGAGGATCACTCTATCATGGAGTAACATCCCACGCCTTATTTATTTATTTATCTATTTAGAGATATGGTATCAAGAAATTGTCAGGGCTGGCCTCAAATTTGTGATGCTCCTGCTTCCACCTCCCAAGAAGCTGGTGTCACAGGCATTTGGGGCTGGGTGTAGTGGTGCACACCTGTGATCCCAGCACTTGGAACACTGAGGCAGGCAGATCTATGAGTTCAAGGCCAGACTGGGCTACGAAGTGAGTTCAAGGCCAACCTGAACTACATAGCAAGACCCTGTCTCCAGACAAACAAACAGACAAACAAACAAACATACAGGCATTTGGTAGCATGCCTAGCCTTTTCATTTTGAAAATCAGAAATTATTGAGGTATACATTTTATTTACTTATTTTTAATTTTTATTTTTATTAGTACATGTTTTCAGTACATAATGATTATGTTCATAAAGAATTGGGACATGTACATAATACATTTTAATTCTTTTTATTGAGGTATAAATTATATGCAATAAAATCTGTCCTTTTAAGTACACAGTTTCATGAGATTTGATAAACATACACAGTGGTGAAGCCACTGCCACAGTCAAGCTAGAAACACATCATTTAAAAAGTTCTCAGAAGCTGGGTGTGGTGGTACCCACCTGTAATCGCAGCACTCTTTTGAGAGGTTGAGGCAGGAGGAGGTTAGCCTGGGCTACAGAGTGAGTTTCAGGCCAGTGTGGACTACAGAGCAAGACCCTATCTCAAAAAATAGATAAATAGATAGATAGATAGATAGATAGATAGATAGATCGTTCGTTCTCTGGTTCCCTATTAAATCAATCTTCTTCTCCCCTCTGCTCCCCTCCCCAGCACTTGGTAGACATTGATCTGATTTCTCTCCCTGTAGTTTTGCTTTTTCAGAACATTGTATAAGTAAAATCAGGTAGTATGTAGTCTGCCTGTGTCTGCCTCCTCTTCCTTAGCATTAAATCACTCAAGTATCAGCAGTTTGTTTCCTTTTTGCTGATTAATATTCCACTGTATGCTTGTAACATGGTTTATTCATTCATTCACTAGATGGACATTTGGGTTGTTTCCAGCTTTTGAATAAAGCTGCTTTAATCTCATTTATTATTTTACTGTATTTAAATACAAGTCTCTGTGTAGGCCTATGTTTTCATTTCTCTTTGGTAATGTAAGAGTGGGATTGCTGGATCATAAGTGAATGTTTGACTTTACAAAATCTGTTTTCTGTCTTTTTATCTTGGTTTATGCTGTCATTTGTCTTACATTTCAAATTTGTATGTTAAATTTGCCAAATTTTTAATGATTTTGAATTGTTTTGCTTTGCTTCTGTGGTGTCCTCTATGCCAAGATTATGTTTATATTTGCCTTTTATAGAGCTACAGTTTCAGTAATTATAGGATTCCAGCATTCATCAGTATATATGAAAGAAGAAAAATTCATTTATGTATCTTAGTTTCTTGTTAGTTTTGTTCTGTTGGTTACCTTGGTATTAATTTGTCATGCTCAAACTCCTTTTCCCCCTTACTCAGACTTTTTTTTAGGCTGACCTTGAACTTACTTATGTAATCCAGGCTGGCCTGGGACTCGGTGATCCTCCTGCCTCAGCCTCCCAACTGCTGGGATTACACCCGGCTCAACTCAACTCAACCTTTTATTATCTAGTCTGTCTGTTTGAATGGTGTCCTTTGGCTCTTTTCTGTTACCCACGTAATACTAATCTTCTCATACTTTTACTTTTCCTTCTCTCTCTCCACCCTTTGGTTGTAGTCTTTCTATGTGTCAGATCATATGTTTATATTTTTCTGTTCATATCCCTGCTTTTTTTGTGGCTTTACAGTTAATTATACACAATGTCCAAATTCACCCTTTTTCTGAAATTTCCAACTACAGCCTGTGAATCAATCTGGCTTTCTATTTTTGTATGGTCTGTAATATAAGAATAGTTTTTGTGGTGCATGCCTGTAATCCCAGCACTCAGGAGGCTGAGGCAGGAGGTTTGCCAAGAGTTTGAGGCCAGCCTGGGCTACAAAGTGAGCTTAAGGCCAGCCTGAACCATATACTGAAACTCTGCCTCAAAAAACCAAAAAAAAAATATATTTTTTGGGAAAAAAGAGAAGAATATTGCATGATTAATGAAATTTATAGGAAACTAACTAAAATATCAGGGTATAGGGATATAGCTAAGTACTAGAACACATTCTTAGCATGCACCAGGCCCTGGGCTCAGTCCCTAATGATCCCCCCCAAAATAGTTCAGTACCCATAAATAAAGTTTTATTGGAACCTTACCATACCCATCCATTTATATATTGTCTGTGTTCTTAGTTACTTTTCTCTCCTTGCTGAGACAAAATAGCCAACAGCAAAGTTAAAGGAGAAAAGGTTTATTTAGCTCACAGTTTGTGGAGGTCTCAGTATATACTTAGCAGGCTCCAAGACGGTATCATGGCAGAGAGACAACAGTTCATGGCAGCAGAAGATAGCAAAAGCAACAGAAGCAAAATGGGGAAAGTAAGCCTCTTTTTCCTCCCTTATACTATATGTAGGCTACCACCATAGGGCGGGTGTAGCACTCACATCATTTCAGTGACTTCCTCTTGTACAGGCTCAGGATGTTTATAAAGTGAGGACACTGGCCCCCTGCTGAGTCGCTTAGGCTTCTAAAGGGCTCAGGTTGACACAATGAATCAACCATTTCAACATCCTGGAGTATATGCCCTAGGGCATATCCTCTATACCCTTATGATGTAGAACTGCTGAGTTACTTAGTCAATCTGCTAAACTCAAATTGACACAATGTAGCAACCATTTTATCTGTGAATACTTCTGGGCTAGAGAGTGGAAAGCAGTATTTCAAACAGCTTATGTAGCCTGTAAAATCTAAGGTTTTTTCACAACATCTCACTGTTTAGCTCAGATCAACCTCGAATTTGCAGCAATCCTCCTGCCTCAACCTCTGAGTGCTGGGATTACAGGCCTGCACCACTATGCCTGGCTCTAAAATATTTTATTATCTGGTCCTTTTACAGAAAGTTTGCAGATCCTTAAACCCCTTAGGAAGGGCACATGTGTACAATGTTTCCTAAATTCTGACATTTTTAGAGCCCTGCTAGAAATAATATCCTTAGTTTTCTTTTTTTCTCCTTAAAAAGTGTGTTCAGTGACTCAGAACTGTAATCTCAGCTGTTCAGAAGGCTGAGGTAGGAGGGTTGCAAGTTACTCTGGCAACCTAATGAGACCCTGTCTCAAAATAAAATATAAAGGTGGGGATGTAGCATCCCTGGATTTAATCCCCAGTGGGAAGCAGAAAACCCAAGACTCTGTTGTTGCCTTTTTTTTAATCATGTTACTGAGAAATCTAACACTAATAGAATTGTTTTGTATCCTTCTATCTTTTTCAAGACTTTAAAGTCTAATAGTTTTTCCCAGCATGGTGGCACATGCCTGCAATCCCAGCACTTGGGAGGCTCAGGCAGGAGAGTCTTCTTTGAGTTTAATTCTAACTATGTTACATAGTGAGACCCTGTCTCAAATCAAAAAAAAATCACTAATAGTTTTGCTGGGATATATTTAGGAGTTAATCACCCTGGATACATTTTTAAAAAAAAATTCTTTAGTCATCCATAGACTCATGGCTCCTTTCAGTGTGTAGATTTACAGTTTTATATGTATTTCCAGGGAGTTTACTTAAAATACTAGTTCCTTTCTGTTGTTTTGATTTTCTTCTTCATTGTTTCCATTCATACTTTTGTTAGTTCTCATGCCTGTCAACTACTCTTTCTCTGATCCTACTTTATTTTATTCTCTTGATTTTTTTTACTACTTTGCTTCAGTGCTGTTTATTAACTTTTTATTTGAGTCTATATGTTGGGTATCCTGTAATTTAGAATTCACTTCAGTATGTTTATTCTCAATTTCTTCTTCCTTTTCCTCCTCAGCATCCCTCCTCTTTTCCTTTCCTCTACCCTCGCCCCTCCTTCTTCTTTCTTCCTTCTTTCATCTTTTTCCAATAGTAGGAATTAAACCCAGGACCTTGCACATGCTAGTCAAGTGCTCTGCCATTGAGCTATATTTTCAGCTTGTTTTCTATTTTTTTTTTCTTGGATTGAATCAGGTCTCATTTTTTAAATTTTGTTTGTTTGTTTTGCAAGAGCTGCCTGCATCTTTATTGTATAATTCTGATACAGGCTGTTGTCTGATATATATACCTTTTTACATAGTGCCGTAACCAGCGCATGTGTGTGTGCACCGTGTCCCACCGTGCGCCTGCATTAGACAAGCAGGGTCACATCCTCAGGCATCCTTAGATGCCCCTGAGTTTTGAAGCAGTCTGAGTGATTCCCCACATGGGTGAAGACAAAGAAAAAAATATAAATAAATGAACTGGGCTTGTGTCCTAAAGCTTCTGTCCTTTTCTTTCTTTCTTTGCTTCCTTCCTTCCTTCTTTCTCTCCCTTTCTCTTTCTTTCTTTCTTGTTTGTTTGTTTGTTTGTTTGTTTCTTTGGAGATAGGATCTCTAGTTCAGGCTGGCCTTGAAATCACAGTAATGCTCCTACCTCAGCCTCCGGAGTCCTGGGATTACAGGAATGAATCACCACACCCAGCATGAAACTGCAGTTCTTAAAATTTTAAAACTTCAATTGCCCTGTCTCCTTTTTGGTTAGTTTTAACTTCTTCTATCCTACCTCATTCTCCCCACTGAGACTTCAGTCCCTAATTCTTACTGGGTTGCAAAAAACCCAGTTGTCAAACTTTATGTTACTGCTCAGGCCGAGGAGGGTCATTATCCTGCCTAGCCAGGCAGTGAAAGTCTCATCTCGATTGATCATAAAGAGATAGGAATATCAGGTTTTGTCTTTTGAAGAGCCATCATACTTTAATAGTCTGGCTATTCTTTCTGTCTCTCAAGGAAGTCAGAACTGAAGTGTCTTCAAGGCAAATAATCTTGTTAAGAAATTATATTTCCTCAAGTTTTAGTAGCCAAGAAGGGCTGGGGCAGGCAAACGTATATGTGTACCCATCAGGGTTCAAAAACTGACCCAAAATTCACTTCAGATCAGTTCATTGATGTGGCCCTCTGAATGGGCCCTGGCAGGGCCTCTGTTCGTTTATTTTTTGAAATAGGGCCTTATTATGTAGTACTGGTCTTGAACTCCCTTGTGTACCCCAGGCTGGCTTCAAACTCATGGCAGTTCTGCCTCAGCCTCCCAAGTTGCTGTGATTACAGCTGCACCATGACATTTTCTAGATTTTTTTTTTTTTTTTTTTTTTTTTTTTTTTGCGGCACCAGGGATAACTCAACCTTGCACCTGCCAGGGCAGGCGCTTAAGTCACTGAGCCAAACTCCCGGCCCTAGTTTTTTGAGGCAGGGTCGCACTATGTAGCTCAGGCTGGCCTTGCGCTCGCGTTGTAGCCCAAGCTGGCCTCGAACTCACAACGCTCCGCCTACCTCAGCCTCCCAAGTGCTGGGATTAAAGGCATGCGCCACCACGCCCGGCTACATTTTCTAGATTTTAAAATTCATTTTATCCAGCATTTTTTACTTTCTCTCTTTGGCTCTCTTTCTTCCTTTGTTCCTTTGAATTCTTTTTTTCTTGGTACTGGAAATGGAACCCAACTCCTTCCACATCTGAAGTGTGCACTCAGCAACTACATTATACCCCAGGCCCTCGTGTATCTGTTTAAATTTTTTCATTCCCCAGATTCCTATTTGGGGCTGTATGATTCATTTTGGAGCATTGTATTACAGTGTTCATAGCTTTGTCTTCGGGTTCTGGCTCTTATTTCTTTCTTTCTTTCTTTTTGTTTTGCGGCACCTGGGATTGAACTCACAACCTTGTGCCTGCCAGACAGGTGCTTAAGCCGCTGAACCAAACTTCCAGTCCTAGCTTTTTGAGGCAAGGTTGCACTACGTAGCTCAGGGTAGCTCAGGCCAGCCTTGCGCTTGCGTTGTAGCCCAAGGCAACCTTGAACTCACAATACTCCACCTACCTCAGCCTCCCAAGTGCTGAGATTAAAGGCATGGGCCACCATGCCTGGCTCTTTCTTTCTTTTTCTTTCTTTTTTTTTTTTTTTTTTTTTTTGGTCTTTTTGAGACAGGGTCTCACTATGCAGTTCAGGCTGCTCTTGAACTCAGTTTATAGCTCAGGCTGGCCTCCAGCTTATAGTGATCCTCCTGTCTGAGTCTCCAAAGTGCTGGGATTATAGGCATGAGCTACCATGCCCAGCCTTAGTTACATTTTTGCTTCATTCTTTTTTTTTCCCCATAGAACGTATATATGGTCTGCTTTTTCCCATTTCTTTTTCATTTCATGAACAGGAATAAGTGCTTTCTTCTGTTAATTTTACCCTCTTCTGTGTAATTTCTTTCATAGATGATGATGGTAGTGAAGTACAGGAAGATTTGGCATCTTTTTTCTTGTTTCTGTAGGATTTTTAATTTTCCTATTTGTTTTCCTTCACTGCCACATCTTCTGCACCTCTCTGCTCTTTTGCACAATATCTTAAGCTCCCCCCTCTGACTGTGTACATCCACAGGCAAGAGGAACTCTGTTGGAACAAGTCTAATGAAGTCATAGTGTTCATTTTTTGTTTCCTAGTAATGCTGAAAGTATGGTTTATATGTGGTTTTGTGGAACCCTTACTATATGTTGGGGGGTTCACAATCAATTCGTTGACATTATCCTCTATCAGAATGTATTTTACAATTTTTGTTTTAGAAAGACTGAAAGGAAAAAGGTTGAGTAAATTTTCATGGCTGTGGGACATCAGTGTAAATAAAGATACTGTATTTTACCTGTTCATTTTTTCTTTTTCCCGTCTGGTGTTAGGGGTTGATCCCAGGACCATGCACATGTTAGGCAAGCATTCTACTACTAAGCCACATCCTTAGTTTTTGTGTTTTATACTACATAAGTATCATTATTACTGATTTCATTAAAGTTTTTATCCAAAAAAGTCTAATTTACTGAAGTATTCTAGGTTTTATATCTTTTTCACACTTTGCAGTTGATTTTTCCATTAACTCAAAATTTAAACAACTATTTAAAAATTTGTTAGTTTTCAAAAGCTTATTAATTTTGAAGGTTCATTTTGTTATGATGTATTCAAGATTTTGAATTTTTTTAGTAACTAAAATGATTTTTGTTACATCTAGTTTTTATTACATTAAAGACAATTGAGGTTGAAATATTGGTGAAATTTTTTTCTTTTTTCAGTACTGGAGAGTCAACGCAGGGCCTGGCTGTGCCACTGAACTTTATTCTCAGCCCTTTATTAAATTTATATTTTGAGATAGAGTCTTGTGAAGTTGCCTGGACTGGCCTGAAACTTACGATCCTACTAACTTGATGTCCTGAGCAGTTGGGTTTATAGCATATGCTACCACACCAGGCACACAAACATAAATTGTATGAGTCATCTTTATCATTCTTTATTGCTTTGTAATGTATTGGGATATTAAATAAAACTCATTTTTCATTGCTCAGATGCATACTTCTACTGGAGGAGGGTTTTGTGACTGTGGAGACACGGAGGCCTGGAAAACTGGCCCTTTTTGTATAAATCATGAACCTGGAAGAGCAGGTACTACAAAGGAGGTAAGAATTATTATTTTTCAAAAATTTCTATTTAAAGCTTTCTGGAATTAAATAAGAATATGTTATGTATCTTTGTTAAACTGAATCCTATTTAGCTTCCTAACAGTTTTTTTTTTTTAAAGTGAATAAAACAAAACAAAACAATGAGAAAAGTCTTAGATTTCAAAAACAGGACAGTAGGAAATCAGCAATAGTTACTGTATTGCACATTGTGATCATCTAAATAGCTGCTCCAACTACCAGATATAGGCATGCAAAGTTAATCAAACAATAAAAGCACTAAGTTGTTTCTTTACTTCAGTTGCTATCATTTCAGAAATTTCAGGGCTGGCAGTCTGAGATTGCCCCTTACTCCTTTGTCTTGACATTCTCCTGTGTTCCTCCGTATCAGTCAGGCGTTGAGTCCTGGGCGCTTCATGCACTGGCTGCCTGACTCATGGTGCAGGGGCCTGGGCTAGGCTCCTGGGCTACTCCAATCCCAGGTTCCTGGGGTGGTGGAGAGATGCAGAGTGGCTGCTCATCTATACTCACCAGATGGCAGCCAGGCCTCCAGGCATGGCCTCCTCTCTTCTGGGCCTTTGGCAACTGGCTCACAAATGGGGCGTGGCTTCTTCTCCAGGCCTGCAGTGGCTGGCTCATGGCAGGGGAGGGAGATAAGGGTGAATGTGACTTCTCCTCTGGGTCCAAGGTGGCAGGCTCACTGAAGGCGTGGCTGCTTCTCTGGGCCCAGGGCAGCAGGCTCACCAGGGGTCACATGGTGCCTATGGTGATGGAGCCTTGGGGTGTGGCTTCTTCTCCTCGGTCCCATGGTGGCCTAGTTTTGTTTTAATATTTAATAAGTATGTAGTTTTTTTCCACTCCAGAAAATTTAAAGGTAGGATAGTTTCTCTAGAGGAGGAATGAGTTGGCCTGGGAATGAAGCTCAGAGTGAAGTGTTTCTTAGTATGTGTATGGCCCTGTGTTCAATCTCCAAAACCACAAAAATAAAATAAAATGGGAAATAAATTCATAGCAAAAAATGAATCCAGAATATTTTTTACTAGGCAATCAGCTTAATAAGGTAAGCTTAAAAAAAAAGAATTAATGATTGATAGGTTAAATAATATAACAAATTAGAAAACAGTAGACTTGATATATAAATTCAGTAACCTTTTAAAGAAAAAGAAGTCAAATAGATTAAATAGAATATATCTCTTTTACATTGACTAGGGTGTCCATAAAGAAATTTGAGAAAGTCCAGATAGATATACTTAGAAATGAGATGGAGAAATAACCATAGAACCACAGGTAAAAATGGATTAAAAGGATTATAAAGGGCTTAGAATGACTGGTTTTGGCTAGTGACAGTAGGGTACTGTCTTAGTCAGTTTCCTAACACTGGACAGCATGGCCAACACCACAACTTTATGGAGTAGAGGATCATAAGGACTTTGCCTGCACCTACTGAGATGAGCATGTGTTTTTTTTTATTTCTACTTACATGGTTCATCTGAAAATGAGTTACTTTACCAGACAGCGTAAAATGTATAATTTATTTAAAAGCAGAGAGAGCCAGGCGTGGTGGCACATGCCTTTAATCCCAGCACTCTGGAGGCTGTGGTAGGAGGAGCCTTGTGAGTTCGAGGCTGGCTTGGGCTACAACGTGAGCACAAGGCCAGCCTGAGCTGCACAGTGCAACCCTACCTCAAAAAACCAGGGAGTTTGGCTCAGTGGCTTAAGCGCCTGCCCTGGCAGGCGTGAGGTTGTGAGTTCAACCCCCAATGCCGGAAAAAAAAAAAAAAAAAAAAAAAAGCAGAGAGAAAGTTTGATCAGTAACCATCGAAAAAGTTAGTAGTAGTCAAGGTGATGCATGCTTCTTATCTCAGCACCCTGAAAGGCTGAGGGAGGAGGGGTTCAATAGTTGGACCCCAGTCTTAGCAGCTTAGTAATTTAGAGAGACCCTGTCTCTTAAAAAACAGAAAGAAAAGAAAAAAATAAAAGACTATGTGCAGGAGAAGGGAGTCTGGGGATATAGCTAAGTGCTAAGGCCCTGGGCTCAACTCTCAGTACTGAAAGCATTTTAGAAAATTGTCACAGCAAAGTAGTTTCTCCATATGCAATGTTCATATACTTTTACAGATGAATCCTTTCAAAACTTTAAGAAATATATAGCTCTTCTGGTTTTTATGTTACTGGGTTTTTGTGGTGCTCTCCTCTTGGTTTCCAAGTTCTGCTCATCTGGAACAAAGAATTGAACAAGACCTGCAAAAATGGTGACAACATTTATTTAAAAAATTCACAATAAAGGGTAAGGGTTAAACTGACTCTGCAGAGTGAACTTGGGAGCAAAATAGAGGAAAAATAAAAGTACATCCTGGAGGACACAGGATATGCTACTGTGAAGAAAAGCCACTATAGCACACTCTTCATGGTGTCTGTGTCCTTTTATCTCCTTCACCCATGGCAGAAACTTGCAAGAATTCCACATATGGGGACTGGAGAGGCCAAGGCATAGGTTCTGGGATGATAGCCACACCTCTCTTCCAGGCCGGCTATGCCACGCGTATCTCCCTATCTCACTTAGACTGTTCCAGATAGTCCTGTAACAGTGAACACCTGTACAGCCCTGATTTTGGTATCTTAAGTACCATTTCTGACTCAGAAAAATCAGGTTTATAAAGTACTTGATTTTAGGTTGGGGTCAGGAATATGGAAGGTAAATTTGTGCAGATAGGTTTGAATCAAAAGATCCTAGGACCTAGTTTGAAAAGGTTCCCATTGACCTTAGTTAAATAATTGGAGCATCAAAGAATAAACAGTAAACAACTATTTTAATTGATTGAATCACACTGAATATATAGCAATTCATAAGTTCCTAATGAAGTTAAATGAGAGCTAAGTAAAATAAAACCTGTTTTTAACTGTGGGAGTAACTATTTTATCAATTTCTTTCTGTAAAAATTAGATTAAAGGGAATGAAATAAATATCTATTCTACCTTTTCAGTAATAAATTGTATTTCATGGTAACGAGGGACCCCCTAGCTCATTGGGAAAAGCTCTTGTATCTAGATGAATGCTAGTTTAAATAGGAAAGGAATAACAGTTAGGAAAATCAACATTTTGTGAGGTCTGGGGAAATACTTGATTTGAGATAAGGATTATTAATGGATGCTGAAACCATGTTGAAGTTGACGAAGAACACTATTCACATGGCTCTAAATTATTTGCTAGTCATGAAGGAAAAAAGAAAAAAAGAGATTATAATGATGATATCTGTTATGGTTTAGATATGGGATGTCCCCCAAAAGGCTGTGTTCAGAGGTAAGGCTTTTGGAAGGTGGTTAGATCATGGTGTGCTATGCTGACCTGCTGTTAAAAAGTGGGTCAATAGGTGCGTGACCTGGAAGATTGTATTCTTGTCCTTGGTTCCTATCTTCTTTCTTTGCTTCCTGGCTGCCTTGAGTTGAGCATATTTTTCTTCAACATACCCCTCTGCTATCCTGTTTCTGCCTTGGAACCAGCTAACCATGTATGTACTGAAACCCTGAGCCAAAATAAACCTCTGTTCCTTTAAATTGTAGTGTTGGGTATTGTGTTCAGGACAGGAAAGTGACTAAGACAGTAAATATCCTACTGTCATTAGCCAAAATCAGTCATCAATGTTAATATCACACTAAAGGAATGATATGGCATAATAAGCCTCCCCATATGAAGGACAGTGAAATACTAAAATAATTTGGGACCAGAACTTTTTCAGATTTTGGGGATTTTTGAATTTTTAAAGTATTTGTATAGATTACCAGTTGAGCATCCCAAATCCAAAAATCTGAAATCCAACTTTCAGATTAGGGATGCTCAATTTGTGTATAATTTTAACATGTAAAAAAATTGGTCAGTGTAATGTACCATATGAGTAGAATAAAAAACAAAACCACATGTACATCTCAATAGGTCAAGGAAAATTTTTATGCTCCAATTGCAAAAACTCACAAGCTGGCAACCAAAGCCTCCAACATAATGCACCTTTTTGGGAGAAATTTTAGATAACTACCATAACAACATAAATCATTGTACCCTCATGTTTGGCAATAAATTAATAGGTATAATACCAAAAGTGTTGCCAGGCACTGAAATACAATGAAAGGACTCACATAGATTGTGTTTAATTGAATATATTTATATCATCAAAATCTAAGTATTGAATTAGTAAATTTTCTTTTTTTTTTTTTTTTTTTTTGCGGCACCGGGTATCAAACTCACAATCTTGCACCTGACAAACAGGCACTTAAGCCACTGAGCCAAACTCCCAGCCCTAGTTTTTTGAGGTAGGGTCACACTATGTAGCTCAGGCCGATCTTGCACTTGCGTTGTAGCCCAAGTCAGGCCTCGAACTCACAACGCTCCTCCTACCTCAGCCTCCCAAGTTCTGGGATTAAAGGTGTGTGCCACCACGCCCGGCTTTAAATTAGTAAATTTTCAAAGAATACTTGCAGATGTTCTAGATAAAGTCCATGGATTGCCTGTTGTCTGAGGAAGCAATTTACTAAACAAGGAGAGGCCCCTTTGAAACTGGCCTTTTTACTGATTCAGAGTCATCTGTTTTACTAATGGGTATGGAAATACAAATTTCTTCACTTTGGCCCATCTGATTTGGGTAAATGTGACTCTACACATGATTTGGAGAACTGACAGGATACATGATTGGAAAGTACATTTTAAAAAATCATATTTCTGGATTTTGACCCCGACCCAGTAAGGTGGAGGGTCCAGCAACACACTCCAGGAGTGTGCCCTTACTAGCTGCACAGAGGATTGAGCTCTACCCAGCCCAGCTCTCAGCACAATCCATTACGGGAACGCCCGGCCACCCTTGCAGGACACAGAGGTACTGAACCCAGCCAAGCCCAGAGCCCCAGAGTTTCTCATCAGGGAGCAACCAGCGTAGCAGCAGGGCCTTAGAGAATTGGAGCTCTGCCCATTAGAGCACAAGGCACGTGCTCCATTGTTCAGGGTATGGCAGCGCTGCAGATTCCAGAGGTTGCAAACCCCGCCCAACCAGGAGCAAGGCCCCAGCACTGTATGCCTGGGAGTCGCCTGGGCTTGCCCTGTGCTCCAGAGGATCTGAACTCCTCACAGCCAGGTGCAAGGTCCTGTTGGTGCCACACTCTGGTACCAGTGTTCTCTGT
>RJWM01025253.1:0-29587 GCA_004363535.1 Dasyprocta punctata | reverse complement strand
GAGCAAGATAAAAAAATAGAAGAACTTAAGAAAATGATTGAAACTTTGAATGAACAATATAAGGCATAAACAGAATGCATGAAACAGATGCAAAGGGAAATGCAGGAAATGAAAAACTCCATGGAAAGGTTGAAAAACTGCTTGAATGAAGCTGAAGATAGAATCTTAGATCTTGAAGACAGCATGGGAGATCATGGTCACGAAAGAAAAGATCTCTTAAATATAGTAAGGAACCAAGAAACAACAATTCAACAGCTGCAAGACAATGCCAAGAGAAATAGCATAAGATTAATAGGCATAAAGGAAAAAGCAGGGGTCAATACTAATGACCTGCAAAGACTATTCACAGATAATATAGCAGAAAATTTTCCAAACATGGGAAGAGAATCTGAAATACAGATAACTGAGGCATACAGAACCCCAATTAACCATAACCAAAATAAATCTTCAACCAGACATATAATAATAAGGGTCTCAGAAATACAGCACAAGAAAAAAATACTAAAAGTTGTCAGAGAAAAGAAACACATCACCTATGAAGGAAAGCCTATGAGAATCATGGCAGACTTCTCAACACAAACATTTAAGTTAAGAAGAGCTTAGAGTGAAGTATTTCAAATCCTGAAAGAAAACAACTTTCAACCCCGATTGATGTACCCTGCAAAACTATCCTTAAAAATTGATGGAGAAATAAGATACTTTCATGACAAAGAAGAACTGAAGAAATTGATGACCATCAAACCAACACTACAAAGAGTACTGAAAGACACTCTAGAAAGAGACAAAGATAGCCACAATCTTAAGAATAACAGCAAAAGGAAACCACTAAGCAGGGCAAATAATTAAACGGAAAATGTAGAAAACCAACAACAGAAAGATATCATGACAGGGATGGGCCAGTACACATTAGTTATATCAATCATGTAAATGGTCTCAACTCACCAATAAAAAGAAACAGACTAGCAGAGTGGGTTAAGAAACAAAACCCAACAATATGCTGTGTACAAGAAACACATTTCACTCAAAAGGAAATTCACAGACTAAAAATCAAAGGCTAGAAAACAATACTCCATGCAACAGAAACCCAGAAAAAAGCAGGAGTAGCTATTATGTTTGCAGACAATGCAAACTTCAAACCGAGAATGATCAAAAGAGATAAAGAAGGTCACTACATACTTGTTAGGGGAAAACTTCAAGAGGAAGAGATTACAATCATAAATATATATGCACCGAATATGGGATCACCCAACTATGTCAGACAATTCTTAATACATATGAAAAACCAAATAAACAATAATACAGTTATAACAGGGGACCTTAACACCCCATTGTCACAGAGAGACAGATCAACCAAACAAAAAATCAGCAAAGAAATAACAGAACTGAATCAAACTTGTGAACAATTGGACCTAGTAGACATGTACCTAGTATTCCACCCATCAACATCAGAATACACATTCTTCTCAGCTGCACACGGGTCACTCTCTAAAATAGATCACATACTGGTCCACAAAGCATGCTTAAGCAAATGCAAAGGAACTGAAATAATTCCATGCATATTATCTGACCGTAGCACAGTAAAATTGGAAATGAATGACTAAAAAACGCTACAATAACCGCATAAACACATGGAAATTAAATAATGCTCTCCTAAATAACCAATGGGTCACAGAAGAGGTTAAAGAAGAAATTAAACAATATCTACAATTGAATGAAAATACAAATACAAATTACCAGAACCTGTGGGATACAATGAAAGCAGTCCTCAGAGGGAAATTTATAGCACTGAACTCCCACATCAGAAAAATGGAAAGAACACACATAAACAACTTAATGCTGCACCTCAAACTTCTAGAAAAAGAAGAGCAAGTCAAGTCCAAAGCCCAGAGAGGGGAGGAAATTATTAAGATTAGAGCAGAAATCAATGGAATTGAAACTAAGAAAATAATACAAAGAATTAATGAATCAAAGAGTTGGTTCTTTGAAGGAGTAAATAAAATTGATAAACCCCTAGCCAACCTTATCAAGAAGAAGAAAGAAAAAATTCAGTTTCATGCAATAAGAAATGAAAAGGGTAAAATCACTTCAGACCTGGTGGAAATACATAAGATCATCAACACCTACTTCGAAAACCTTTACTCACATAGATTCGATAACACAGAAGAAATGAACAGATTCCTAGAAACCTATGAATTAATAAAAGCTGAGGCAAGAAGATGTAAAGCTGCTGAATAACCCAATTTCAGCTAATGAAATTGAAAATGTAATTAAGACCCTACCAACAAAGAAAAGCCCGGGCCCTGATGGATTCACTGCTGAATTCTACAAAAAATTTAGGGAAGACTTAATGCCAACACTCCTCAAAACTCTTCAATGAAATTGAAAGGGAAGCAAATCTCCCTAACTCATTCCTGGAAACAAGTATTACCTTAATACCAAAACCAGAGAAAGACCCAACCAAAAAAGAAAATTACAGGCCAATCTCCCTAATGAACATAGATGCAAAAATCCTCAATAAAGTACTGGCAAATAGAATACAGCAAGTTATCAGAAAGATTGTACACCATGATCAAGTGGGATTCATCCCAGGAATGCAGGGATGTTTTAACATATGCCAATCAATAAATGTAATATACCATATCAACAGGGTCAAGGACAAGAACCACGTGATTATCTCAATAGATGCAGAACAACCTTTTGACAAAATCCAACACCCATTCATGATAAAAACCCTACAGAAAATTGGAATAGATGGTCTCTACCTCAACCTGATAAAAGCCATATATCATAAACCAACAGCCAACATCTTACTAAATGGAGAAAAACTGAAAACTTTCAACCTAAACTCAGGAACAAGACAAGGATGTCCATTATGACCTCTCCTATTCAATATAGTTCTGGAAATATTAGCCAGAGCAATTAGACAAGAGAAAGAAATAAAGGGAATAAGGACAGGAAAGGAAGAATTAAAATTATCATTATTTGCAGATGATATCATACTCTACATAGAAGACCCTCAAAAATCCATTAGAGGACTTCTAGAAGTAATAACCAAATTCAGCAATGTAGCTGGATACAAGGTCAACACTCTAAAATCAATAACATTCCTGTACACAAACAACAAACTCACTGAGAGAGAAATAAGGGAAACCACACCCTTCACTATAACATCCAAAAAAATGATATACTTAGGAATCAATCTAACAAAGGAAGTAAAAGATCTATACAGTGAAAATTACATTACTCTAAAGAAGGAATCGAAGAAGATTTCAGAAAATGGAAAGATATTCCCTGTTCATGGATAGGAAGAACAAACATCGTGAAAATGGCCATTCTCCCAAAATTATTATACAGATTTAATGCAATCCCAATCAAAATACCACTTGCCTACCTCACAGAGCTAGAGAAAGCATTCCTGAAAGCTGGAACCAGAAAAGACATGGAATGGCAAAGGCAATTACGGGCAACAAAGGGAAGGCAGGAGGCATCACAATCTCCGACTTGAAACTATACTACAAAGTTACTGTGATAAAATCAGCATGGTTCTGCAATCAAAATAGACCTGAAGATCAATGGAATAGATTAGAAGATACAGACAAAACTACAAACACACTTAGCCACCTCATCTTTGACAAAAGGGCCAAACATGTACATTGGAAGAAAGATAGCCTCTTTAACAAGTGGTGCTGGAAAAACTGGCTTTCTATATGCCATAAACTAAAACTAGATCCATGCCTATCACCATGCACTAAAATAAAGCCAAAATGGATAAAAGATCTGAATATTAAAACAGAGGCACTAAACTTACTAGAAGACAGAGTAGGTAAAAATCTCGATGACATAGGAGTAGGCAGAGAGTTCATGAACAAAAATCAAATTGCACAGGACACACTTTCCAGAATCAACAACTGGGATCTCATCTTACTAAAAGTTTTTGCATGTCAAAGGAAATTTCCAACAGAGTGAAGAGAAAACACAAATTGGGAAAATATCTTAGCCAATTGTCCATCAGACAAAGGATTTCTATCTAAAACATATAAAGAATTAAAAGAAATTAGGCCCCTAAAATTCAAGGACCCAATCCAAAATGGGCATCTGAGATTAATACACGCTTCTCAGAGAAAGAAATACAAATGGCAAATAAATATTTGAAAAAATGTTCAACATCAATGGTCATTCGGGAAATGCAAATTTAAACAACACTGAGATTCCATCTCACTCCAGAAAGAACGACCAAGTTTAAAATATCAAGCAACAACAAATGCTGGAGGGGCTGTGGGGAAAAAGGAACTCTTCTCCACTGTTGGTGGGAGTGTAGACTGGTGCAACCACTGTGGGTGTCAGTGTGGAGATTCCTCAAGAAGCTAGGATTAGAGATCCCATTCAACCCTACTATTCCTCTTCTGGGCATTTTCCCAGAAGAATTGAAAACATCATAGCACAGTGATATCTGTGCACCCATGTTTATAGCAACCCAATTTGTAATAGCCAGATCTTGGAAACAACCCACGTGCCCATCAATCAAAGAAAGGATAAAAAAGATGTGGTATATTTATACAATGGAGTACTACTCAGCCATTAAGAAAGATTGCATTGAGACTTTTGTAAGTAAATGGTTACAACTTGAGACCATACTCATAAGTGAGGTAAATCAAACCCACATGTGTAAATACCGTATTGTCTCCCTAGTGTAAGAAACTGAAAAAGTATATATGATCCAAAATCTATAATAAATACTATGTAAGGATAAAAAACAGCTCAAAGAGCAAAAGTAACTGGGAAAGGAAAAGGGGGAAAGAGGGAAGGGAAAAGGAAAAGATATAAATCTGTATATATGTATATGTAAGATAACTAAAATGAACACACTGCTGAATGTATTTGTTATTGAGAAAGAACAATTAATACTGATATGATTAGATCAATTTTACATGTCTATATCTGTTAATGTAAACAACCATTTTAAAGATAACGATACACAATATTGCAACCATTGTCAAGTTTCTATCATCCTGTTTTGTAAACCTGTAATGTTACTGCTGTGCATTTACTCTAGTTGTTTGTTTGTCTGTTTTGTTTTTTGTCTTTGTTGTATGTGTCTTTTTTTACACTTAAATAAAAAAAGGAAAAAAAACAAAACAATATAGAAGTCACTAAAAAATACTTAAAACAACTACTGTATGATCCAGCAATTCCATCCTTTGTTATTAACCCAAAGGAGTTAAAATTGAAATCTTCAGGAAATACATGAAAGCCCATGTTATTGAAGCATTTTTAGCAATACTTGAACTATGGCAACAACCTAAATTTTCACTTACAGATGAATATATAAAATAATGTATAGATACTTGTCAAAGGGATATTGTTCAGTCTTCAAAAGGAAAGAGATCCTCCCATTTGTGGCACCATGAATGGAGCTAAAGAATACTACACTAAACAAAATAAGCCCCACAAAGACAATTTCATGTATTTGTGGAAAGCGACGCAGTCAAACTTATTAATGCATAGAATTATGATGAATCTAGGAGTTTGGCAATGAAGCAATGGGGAAGCGATGGTCAAAGTGAGCATAGTTCTAGGTTCACAAAACAAACTCTGGACATCTCCTATACATTGTACTAGTTATAACAGTGGTAACTGTTAACAATATTAAATATTTCAAACTTTCTGAAATAAAATTATGATGTGTTTTATACACATAAATAACAATATTAATAATAATAATAATAATGATAGGGGCAGGAGAAAATTTCTGGATGTTACTAATATATATAAGACCTTGATTGTGGCAATGATGATGATGGTTTCATAAGTGTATACATATCTGGAAACTAATCAAGATTTCTGTAGTAAATGTTTTTACCCTTTACAAACCAATCATACCTCAAAAGTGTGTAACAGAATGGGATAAACAGAGGGTAGTGTTAGGGTAGACATGGATATCAAATTACAGGGGAGAAGTAGTTCTAGTGCTGAATGCCATAGTAGGGTAACTATAATCTACAATGAAATCTATATTTCAAAATAACTAGAGGAGACGTGTACCCTACAAATATTTATTAATTTTTTATGTCATCTAAAGAAAAAATATGCAAAATTGATTTAAATCATCATTATTCTGTATTTCCTCCTCTTCAATTTTAGAAATCCATGAACTTCTTACAAAATTAGAATTATTAAACCATATTGGTAAACTGAAACTTGTTATCATTATAAAATGCTTATTTTTAGTTTTAACAACGCTTCTTGCCTGAAGTTTTTCATTTTTTTAATATAGTGCAAGTATAAAAGATTTATTTTTTATTATTTAAGAATGAACCATTCTTTGTATGACATATTTTTATTCTGTTGTATTCAGCTTATATTTAAAGTACGTCTCCTGTAGGTAGCACAGACTGAATTTTAAATTTTTGAATAATTGAAGCAGTAACATGATTTTAAATATCTAAACTCAAAAAGCAATCATATTTTCTGTTTGTTTCACATGTATCCCCTTCCCATCTTGTCTTCTTTAGAAATATATATTTTATTATCCTAGTTTTCTTCTCTCCTGATTTAACTACATATCTTTTATAATTTCTTTTGGGTATCATGGAGATACAATATGCTTTCCCCACATGCTGAAGTTAAGTCCCAACTAGTAATTTTTCACTTCTCAGTCAATAAAGCAATCCTTGAATAACAATTTATACCCTTTCTAATTTGCATATTATTGCTTTCTTGAAGTTCCACAGACAATATTTCTACATTAATTTAGATTTGCTTCCTTAATTCAGTTTTTCAATGTTCTGCCTTAATACACCTTTTAGTATTTCTCTGTTGCAAATATGCTGAAAATAAATTTTTGTTTTATTGTGTGAAAATATCTCTTATTTTACATTTATTTTGAGGTATATTTTTATAGAAAATTGTATGCTAAAATTTTAAGCTTACAATTACAATTTGTAGCTCTTTGAAATTATCATTCCATTGATCACTGAAGGTCCCTGTCCTGAAGGTAAACATTGTTATTTTGAAGCTAATATGACTTTTATTTTCTGTCAGCTTTTAATTTCTTTTAGTCTTTAGCTTTAAACTATTTTTTCCATGAAAGTTTGATTTTCTAAAACTGATGAAAGATATCAAGAAGATAACAAGAAGCACTATGACCCGCAAGTAGTGCAAATGCAAAGGGTAGTATTACCACAATTACGCAGTTTGTCTAGCTTTTTACAAGGGAAGTTTGTTCTGAACCCCTAGATTGTCATTGCCACAAGTACTGTGATTGCATTCCAATATTAATCCTTCCACTTATATTTCTCATTTATTCATGATTCTGGTATTTCTTATTCATTCGTGATTCTGGTATTTCTTCTTTTCTTTCATCTTCTACTCAAGCTCTAAACAATCAAATATCTCCCATAGGAAAGATATTCTAAAATCCTACCTCTTCTACATACAAATTGGTATTCTTCCCTAGTTTCTCCTTTATTACAATTGTCCTACACTTATTTTGACTTAAAAAAGGATACCAATCCTTGTTGCTACAATTTTATCTCCCATTCATTTTTATAACATAGTCATATGGCTTCCTTCTTATTAAACTACTCTCTTACAGTGACCAAAGTCTTCTTTATTCGTGTTGAGCCAATGGCCTTATTTCACTTTTCTATCAAATGGACTTACCTAGATGATTTGCTGGTACTAATCTATCTCTCATCTGTTAAATACATTCATCCTTTGGTTTCTATGACTCGCTTTGTTCTAATTGCTTTTATCTCTGTGAATATTCTTGTAAATATGACTTGTCAACTCCTTATATAAACCCCTAGAAGTTTTTTGGTTTGTTTGTTCATTTATTCACCATGCTTTTATGTATTTTTTGGGTAGAAGGCAGTACTGAAGAATAAACCTGGGACTTTCACACTGATACATTCCCAGCGCTTTTTAAAATTTTTAATTATGAAACAGGGTCTCAGTAAGCTCCTGTATAGTTCAGTTCAGTTCAGTCTGGGCTCAAACTTGTGATCCTTATGCCTTAGCCTCCTAGAGTGTTGAAATTACAGGCATGTGCTGCCACAGCTAACTTATGACTAATTTGTCAGATGCCTTTACTTCTTACTAATGTATTTCTCCCTTGATGACTCCATCATCACCTGGTTTACAAGTCTCACATCTCCAAATAATTCACAAAAGCTTCACTTTTATTATTATATGTTTATTATCTACTTAAGTCTCAGTAGATATTAAATAAAACATACTTTCTTCTAATTCCTCCATTAAACTAGAATACTTACCAGACCTGAAATGTCTCATTTCTTCTTGCTCCATGTGAAACATCTAGGCCCCAAATTTGAATTCATCTTTAAATTTTCCCTCTGACAAACCTTGTTTCTTCTCCCTAATGAATCCTGATCTCCTTTTGTACTTCTCAAAGTTCAAACAAATAAAAGTAGGCTTATATTTTGTGAATGTTTGTAAAACCCCAAGCATGCTATGTTACCTCATTTAACCCTTGTAACAAACTGAGATAGATATTTTCATCTCCACTGTAATGATGGGTAAATTGAGACTAGCTAACAGATATTAAGTTATCTATCAAGGCCACATAGTTTAAAAATGGAGCAGACAGGTTTTGAGTACAGAGAGTTATGTCTAATAGCAACCATGTATACTGTCCATGCTTTTGATTTGATTATTACAAGTTTCATAAAATTTATTTCCACACAAACATTACCAATTAAACTTCCAGATATTTACTTGAGTTGTCTTCCTGAAGATAAAACTGATTATATCATATTTCGCTTTAAATTTGTTTTGATAGCTATACACTGCATTCAGGATAAAATGGCATGCTAATACCATTAAATCTGGTCACCTACCACCAATGAAGCCTACAATCACCCATATTAGACCACTTTCTTGTTTCCTTACCTGAATTATCTCTACACTCCTTATATCATTTCCTTTGTGGTTTATATTTTAAATATGTGTCTTTCCCCACATTTTGATTCTTCATGAAGACTTCCTACTTCCTTAACATTTCTCAAAGTATTATTAATTTCATAAATGACACCTATACCAAGTGTTGTTTTCGGTAATGCTACTTTACATTACATTTATGTATCCAGTAAAAAACAATGATAATATGCCAATGAGAATTCAGAAAATACTTTTTGTTAAGCATTACTAGACAACACTACAAGACAGTACTCCATTCCAGCTAGTTCTGCACCTCGTAAGTTTGATAGCTATGTAACCTCTGCTTATTCTACTTGCCTTGTGTTTTTATGGAGAGTTTTGAGCCACCACAGGTGACAAAAGCTGTTCAGATAATAATAATATTGAACCTGTCAAAAAGAAACTTTCACATTGGATGTTAAGATCAAACTTTTACATAAGTTGTATTTTCTTCAAGAAAATGATCCAAAAATGTGGGACTGCTAACAGTAATATTGACAGTATTTGACGTTACGAAGAGTATTATAAATATAGTTACATTCTAAGATAATTCAGCAGTTATATAAATAGTAATCATAAGAAATAATGACTAGAGATATGTTAAGACCTCAGAATATGTGAAGAGAATATTTAAAATGACTGATAATTATTAATACCATAAATGCCTCTCCATAGCAATAGGACTATAACTCCATAGAATAAGGTAAGAAAACATACTTTGTTAGTATTCATTTTTTCAACTTGGAATATAATACCTAACACTGTAAATGAGCTGAACAAACGTTTTTGAAGTAATATAAATTGGCTCCATTTTTATGCAAGGGACAAGTTCTGGGGAGTGAATGAGTAGAACAGGTAAGCACAGTGGTTAGATATGTGGTTTCTGGATTCACTCTACCTGGTTCGCATCCCAATTCTATGACCTACAGGCACTGTAACCTTTCTTGTACTTCTTTCCTACAGTTTCCCTTTCAACATTATACAATTCACAGTGGCAATAGTATCTATTCATAGGTTAGCTATGACAATTGAATCATTTAATATATGGCAAAGTATTTATAATAGTTCCTGACCATTCCTTAAATAAACATTCATTAAATTTTGCTTTTTCTTCTATTATTAGCATAAATATTAAGATAAAAGAGAGCTAAACTAGGAGAGATGGAAAAGGGAGGGAAGGATGCCAGAAAAACTGAGGGAAAAGTGGCTAAAGAGGAGGGAGAGTACACACCTACAAACACACATGCACGCACACACACACACACATGAACAGTCATGAGACCCAAGGAAAGGATGTTTCCAGAAAAAAGTACATCAATAGAATTGAAAGAGGCATGAAGCCAAAAAAAGATAAGCAATGGAAATTGCTCCCTGAATTTGGGAAAAAGGAGGTTTTGTTGACCTTGGAAGAAGTACTAGAAGACAAATTGCAATGGATTGAAAACTGAATAGAAGTGAAGGAAATAAAGGCAGAGAAAATAGATAATTCTTTCAAAGGTGTAAATCTGCAAGAGGGAAAATATAAACAAACCTGAAGTATGGTGGGGAGATCAAGGGTTTTGGTTTTTAGATGGAAGGGACTACTAACAGATGAAAAATCTTTATGAAATACATGTTAACATTATTTCTTCTGTGTGTAATAAAACATTTTTCATCCTCTCATATATATGTAAAGACATGAACACTACTCCCCATTATCCATAGGGAATAGTTTTAAAGTTTTCCAGTGGATGCCTGAAATCACAGATAGTTCAGAACTCTATGTACACTATGTTTTGTTTTCACATACATGATAAAATTTAACATATGAACTAGGCAAAACAGGAGATTAATACCAGCAACTTGTCATAAAATATAGGAACACACTCTAGTAGAATTATATGGATGTGGTCTCTCATTCTAAAAATATCTTCTTGTGCTGTTCCAGTTAATCTTAATTATCAACTTGACTAGATTAAGGGAATCCTAGAGAGGTGACTGGATCATGGGGTTGGGTGCTTTATTAAACAGGGAATTAATCCACCACACTTCATAGTTGAATGTGCTATCAGGAAGCAGCACTTACTTAAATGTGGGTCACTGGTAATGTCCCTGTGGAGGGAACATTGCAGGCTGGCACTCTCCCTGTGCTGTGCTCTCTGGCAGTCATGAAGTGAGCAGTTTTGCTCCACAAATCCCTTCTTCCATGATGTGTCTACCTTGGAACCAGTCAACCACAGACTCAACTGTCTGAAACTGTGAGCCAAAGTGAGTCTCCTCTTCTTTAAATTGCAAGTATCAGGTATTTTGTCACAGCAACTGGAAAGCTAATACAGGTGTTATATTTTGTTTTAAGATCAAAGTGGACAGTGTATAAATGAAACTGAGGAAAGCAAAAGAGCAAATAAGGAAGACTACCACATATCAAATGACATGTCTGATTTTAAATAGATGGTTTAACTATCCACCCATTTATAGATAGACAGATAGACAGACAGATAAGCATATATCACCCAAAACTTATATATAGCAAATGCCTAGTAAGGCACTGTGGTACAAACAACCAATGGAGACTATAATATATATATATATATATATATATATATATATATATATATATATATATCCTGTAAGAAGAGTAAGGAAACTGATTTTGGCATTTCACTGATAAAGAATTAAGATTTAGAAATACAGGTGCTGGGCTTGTTTCATTTCAGATAAAGGAGACAACCTTCACAGAATACAAAAGATAAAAAGGATTATAGAAGAAGAAAACCGATGAATTTTCTAAATATACATATTTTCATAGTTCAAAATGCTTTCTTAAAAAGGTACTTTGAGTTGGAGGTACTATATGCAAAAAAGAAAAGCTACAGTAAGCAAGGATAAGTTGACCAATGGCTAATGTGTAAATAGTAATAGTGTTCTTACATTTGTTTTACTCTCCTTTTTTCATGGTGTTAAAATGTAGTACAGACCATGAGCAAAAATATCCTTAGAAAATGGGCACCAAGCAATGAGGTAGGATCTATCAGGGACTCCAAAAATCATAGCCAAAAAAACCCTCTTAGAATTAACATTAATAATACATGCAATGTCAAACACAGTAAAACACTAGTGATAGCATTAGTATTCATACTACTAATAATGGCAGAATGAAGCATCAGTAGCATTAATATTAATGACAATATAATGACCTCAAGCCACAGTGGGCAGCAGCCACGGGCTCTCACCTGAGGATGCGCAACTTCAGCCTGGGAAATGAGCACATTATGTGGGATGTGAGGGCATCTGGCAAGCCACATCGTGTTTTACAGTACAAGAAGTGTAGACTAGACAGCAGCACAAAGACATTTCTACTCTCTTATGAACTCAAGGCTCACTCAATAGAAGCCTTTCCCAATCCAACTTGCAGAAAGGAATGG
Organism: Dasyprocta punctata; assembly: GCA_004363535.1. NCBI lineage: Eukaryota > Metazoa > Chordata > Mammalia > Rodentia > Dasyproctidae > Dasyprocta > Dasyprocta punctata. Next base: position 17,246 of record RJWM01025253.1, on the reverse strand, counting down.
GAGTGTTAAAGGCAGAGGGCAGTAAACACAGGGATGCATTCATAAGAATGTTTATAGCAAACATTTTCCTCATCTACACACCCTTCTCTCAGCCTATGTTGAAAAATAGAAAGTATCAGTGCACCATACAGCACTAAAGGCAAAACCAACATACTTTAGTCACAAATGAAACTAATGATATATTGAAAATATTAAGAGGAATATTTAAACTGCTTTTCGGAGTCAGTCCACAATTGTGTGTTGAAACATTCAGAAGAATAAAATGTGCAGGCTTCCCTGGTTTTGCAAAACTGTAGCTTTGGGGTAGCAATCCACTACTGTATTCATGTTTCATGTGAAGCTAGATTCAGGGTGAGTCCTAAAGGTTGCTCCATCATAAAAACTTAGTCCCACCTCCCTCCTGTGCAGGCTGACTGGAGAAAAGCTTAAATAAGAGGAAGCAGAGGTGGGGGTGGGCAGAGGGGAGAGGTGGCAGGGAGCTAGTACAGCTGTGGGTCATTAACAATAATCACAGCCCGCCAGCATGAAAGGAAGCAGAGCGTGAGTATCTACTCTTTTCCTTTCCCCTGTAAGGAGCCATCTGGACAAGGCAGTTTAGAATAAATGCTAGTAAGGGAATTTTATTCTGTTTGACTTTATTTAAGTATTGGTGTAGACCACGCCTTTGTTTGGCTTTGAGATCTGGAACCAGGGAACTCCAAAATAAAAGCATACCTTGGGGTTTGCAGCACCACGGCGCTGTCCTAAATGAAAGTTCACATCAGAGAGGGAGTTATTCCCCTCGCTGGACAGTAGGGCAATAGTGACTCACAGCAGTGGCTCAGGACTCTGTGCCAGGCTGCATTCTGTTTGGGGTTGACAGGCTAGCACTATCTTTGCTGTCTGGTAAAAATGTTAATGTGCTTATAATTATCGCTTTGCTTAAAAATTCAGCCCTAATATTTATCTAAGAATAAAAAGAGTTGAAAGAAATATTTTCAAGGGAAAAAAAGAAAAGAAACAAACCAAAATTTCTTTAGGAGTCTAAAATCTCCTTAAGGCTTCACTTTTCTCTTTTGTCTACAAAGTTTTCTTTCTTTCCATTCACCCAGGTCATTCTTTGCGAAACTTAAAGAAAAATGCCGAGCCATTGCAATTATTTACTTAATGAGTGGCATAGGATTCTACCTCTTCTTAATTCACTTACCACCTTTTAAATTTTTATTACAGAAGGAGGATTCCTTAGAAATATCTTCAGTCAAAATAATATGTTTGAAGACACTAATTTTAAATGGATAATTTTATTTCTTCTCAGACAGAAGAAATGTTTTCTTTTTGAAAGTCACACAAAATATTATAGAATGAAACTACAGAAAAGTTTTAGTGGCCCCTAATGAACATTTGAGTTGCTTTCTCACTGTTTATATTTTACAGTATTTTTTTCTTTGTATTGGGAGTGGAACTCATGATGTCACACTTACCAGGCAGGCACTGTGCCACTGAGCTATATCCCCAGCCCTTTACAGTAAAATTTTTATTATGAGCTTGCATCTACATAGGTAGTAATGAACCTAGTGATATGGTGAAGATTATTTAAATAATGTATGGATAAATATGGACACCCAAGTTAGTCCCTCAACCTCTCATAGTTGTTATATTATCCCAGATTTATGAAGCAACAACTTTGGGCTAATGGGTAAAGAATTGATTCTGTATTATGGCATGTAAGACACCCATGAATTGTCAAATATGGGAAAGCCAGTTGGCAAATGTGTAATAGGCAAAAACATAGGCATTCCCACCCAAAAGGAGTAATTTCAATCCTCAAAGGAACTCTTTTTTTTTCCTTTGAGCATCTAATTATGACTGGAATTAGTGCATTAGTATTGGAGATGCATAAAGCTTATGGCATTAAAAAGAAAGGTGATTTTTTTATGCTTTACACAGGAAAGAGTTTCTACATAGCAGTTTTGGCTTTCCAATATTCTATAGCATGCTTAATGTATAACATACAGCCTTTTGAAATAAATTTGCTAGAGAAACACAATGTACATTTGGCAGAGAAAAATAATGGAATTATAATTTTATAAAGGAATTATAATTTTACATGCTATTTCCTTTTAGGTGTCACTTGAAAGAGAATAGATTTTGTTGTTGTTGCTTTGGCTTTAACAATAAAGAACATGTGAAGTTTTATTTTTCTCACTTCTATTCAATGGTATTTATAAAGTTATATACAGTATTTACCTCCGTTTAAATTGATCGAGCTGAACATGAGGCTAAAATGCTGCTAATTCTGCCTTGATGTTCAAAACCTTTTTGTGCAAAGGTTGACTCAGAGAATTATGTCAGATTTTTTTCTCCTCAAGATCTAACTGGAGTTTGGTTTACAAAACTCAAAATGAGTCCAACAAAAATAAACTGAGAAAAGCCTAGCTGTCCTCATTTGTCCTTCTGTCTTCTTCTTAAGCTATTTTTTCCTTTGGTGGTGAAGCTTTTTCTTTGGGGTTTCCAAAATGCTGTAGGGAGCTGTTATTTACATTTTGAATACCTATTCATGTGGAAGCTTTAATTCTCTATTGACACAGCTTTGAATGACGTGTTTCTTTGAGAACAGTCCAGATAGAATGCTCTGGATTCATAAAGAGTTGATGCCACCCCTTATGTGTACAATGGAAAGAAAACACAGTAACAAAGTGTTGCTACTTCTGCTAAAATAATTTGTGTAACTAAAACAATAGAATCATTTATAAACAATTTTATTAGAATAATTTCTTCAAATACTGTAAATAAGAAGGGGAAATGGGGTTGAAGGGAAGGGCAGCCAATGGGCATAAAAAGAAAAAGCAAGATGAATCACGTATAGGTACAAATTCCACACCATGAAAGTTATCATTATGTATATCTAAAATATACCAATAAAAATTTTTAAATGGGAAGATAAAGAAAAAGGGAAAGGAAAAGGAAATGCCTAACCAGAGAGAGGACCCTAACAGAAAAAAAAAAATAAAAGAAAAAAAGAGTTTTTGTTAAGAGAAGCTAAAGAAACATGATGGGGTCACCTTAAATCACAAAAAAAAAAAGCTTTCTTTGGAAATGAAGGCCACCCAGAGGCAACAGAGTTGCTTTAGTTTTAAGGATAAATAAGGACTGGAAGATCGGTCCAGGAAAGCCAAAGGACACCTGAGGAAGTGAGGGTTATCGAGCTCAAAGATGCAGCTGTCTGACTGTATGAAGCAAAGAGTTCATTATCACTGTTTCTTAGGCCACTTTCCATCCTGAGCAATAGCTGCATCTAAGCTGTGATCGCTAATTGCTATAGCTGAGAATCTTTCTGCTTAAGACTCTATCAAGCATGGGGCTGAGGATTCACTTCACAGTGAAAGTACCTCAGTCTCCTCTCTCACACCAGGTCCAGCCTGCTCCTGCTCTGCCCTCCACCGCTGCCAACACAATTCACACTCCTTACACTATTGTTCTGACTTTCTTCATGGAGACCAGGAAACCTGACATTCGAATTTTGAACATGTAGTATGTGGATATATTTTTAAAAAATCATAAAATATTCAACACGCAGATTTGACATTTCTCCTGAACTTTCTCCTAACTTTATCCTTATCTCAATAAAGTACCACCAACACTCTAATGTCATCTCAAGGAGCCATCCTTGTTTAATATCCTTCTCTCATGTTTTATCTAGTCCTACACAGATTCACCTTAGCTCTATTGTCAGAATAATCCTGAATCCATTTCCACTGTAATCTCTCAAGCTGAGCCAGTCATCATATACAGATGTAACAACTTCCCCTCAAGTCTCTTTTATTCCTCTTTGTTCCTTCTATTACTCATTCCTCAGACAAACTGAGGATAATTGTTTTAAGATATGTGCCAAATAATCATCCTTCTTTGTTTACAGTGTCTTAGAATAAATACAGCCCTTTTGCTATCATCTACAAGTCTCTAATGTGAAATTTCCTTTACCTGTTGAGTCTCATTCTGTACTATTCATCCTGTTGTTCAGTTTTATTGCAGCCATGCTGGTTCCTCATTTTCACAATGTGCCGAACTCATTGCTTCCTTCAAACCTATTCATTTATCACTGTAAACAACTGTGAAAACAAACAGACTATGTTCAGCTACCACTTTTTACCTTTCTTGTCTTACTTCCAAGAATACTGTTCTCACATACTGATCTGTCTAATGTCACTAGTGCATGAATTATCATCAAATCTAATGTCCTTTTCTTGATTTTATCCTCCTTTTGCCTTACTGAAACAATAGACATACATGTATGGCTCCATCTTTCAGAAATTATTTCCAGATCCTAAGGCAATTTGATGGTTGTGTATATGACAGGAAACTAACCTTGTAAAGAAGTTATGGCATGATGGATTCGATCTAAAATATCCCTCAACAGTCTCAAATTGAGAGGTGAAGACTGGCTGAAAGGAGTGGGTCACTGGGTCTGTGACTTGGAAGGATATATTCTTGTCCTGACTCCTACTTCCACTCTCTACCTCCCTACTGCCATGAAGTGAGTAGCTTTCCTCTGCAATGTCTTCCATCAGACTGCTGCTGCCTTGGTGGCTGCCATCAGGGATTATATTGTGAGCCAAAATAAAGTTTAAATTTCAGGTGTAGGGTATTTTGCAGCAGTAACAGAAAGTCTGACTAATACATGCTGCAAAGGAAGACAGGTTTCTTTTCTAGTTCTGTCACTTATTAAATATATGCTCTTGAGAGAGGTGCTTAAATCCCTAAAACTCAATCTTATCCTTATAAAATGAATCAACTATATGGTGGTGTAATGCAGAAAATGCTTAGCAGGGTATCTGGTACAAAGTAAGTATTTATTAATATGACCTATCACTATTATATATTTCAACAGACTACTTTTTAAAAATATACCATTTTGTTTAATCACAATACTGAAAGCATTATTATTTAGAATGGAAAACAAATTGCCTTCCAAGACAATCAAAATCCATTTCGAGCCATTAGTTTTACTGTCTCCCTTCACTTAAACTCTGGGTTGAGCATAACTTGATTTCAATGATTTAAACTAACAGAAGTCAAAAAGCCAAATTTTCCCCTGCTGTAATTGTGATAAATTTCAAATGTGCGCTGAGTGATACATTGACCCAAATTTACTGAAGTTGTTCTAATTATGCAATTGTTTATTACAATGGCAAGTGTTTCTGACCACAGGCTTCATACTAGAAACAAACTGAGGGATTTTTGCTTTGTTTTGTTTTGTTTTTAACTTGCTGTAAATTTTAAAAGTATGTGAGTTGTGTTTTGAACAAAACATATGGCTCTAATAAGAGCAGGACAATTTTTTAAAACCCCTAAGAAAAGCATGGGTAAATAACAATTTTTTATTTAAAGGGTATCCTAAAATTGGATAAAATTGTTTTGTTTTTCATACCAAAACAAATCAGGTTAACTCTTTGGGAGCTGAAATAAGCAATACACCTACAGGTCTCTAGGAACTCTTAGAAAACAACCTGAAGAAAGTAGATAACAGAATGCTTATGCAGAGAAAAGATAAGACATATTCAAGGAAAGAAAGCAGAAAAGATGTCAGCAATGAATAATACCTTGTTAATGACTTCCTCAGGGCACTTACCATTCACAATGCACAAGAGACACTTGTCAGGGGTTTGATCCCATCATTAAAAATATACATATTGTCACGATAAATTTGCCTGAGGCTGTGGAAGACAGGAGGGAATAGAGGTTGGTAGGTCATTTTGCTACCACATTGGTATGGGGATTGCTGGCTGAGGCTCAGTAAGAACTAACAGGCACAAGGATTCTGAGAACCATCTCAAGGGGGCAACTTGCTCCCCAACAAGTCCAGCTGATGTTGACTGATGCACACATTATTGCTTTCCCTTTGTCCACACAGAGTTTCATCTTTGATCTTGACCTGAGTCTTTCATTCACATTTTAAATGTGTTTAAAAAAAACTAATTTAAAATGGTAACATAAACATTCTTCTATTTTTTCCTTTGTGATTTATTTTCTTTTCACAAGGACTTGCTTACAAACAATCTTTCATAAGTGCTACAGTAGTGAATCTCAAGGTAGAATCCAGTAATCTGATATCAGAATCATCATGGACTCTGGGGAAACATGCATATTCCTAATTCCCAACCTAGACCTACTGATGCAGTTAAGTACCTGCTCCAACTTGTGAGCTATTTTTTTAAATTTTTATTTGTAAAGATTTAAAATTTCAAGGCAGTAGGACTCATGTTTCTTGCTCATTTTTGAACTCTTAAAATGCTGAGCCAGAGTTAGTGACATGAAAGAGCCTGATAAATAAAATGAATGAATAGTAGTAGAATTTCAGAAACCAGCACTGTTCAGGCAGTTCTCTCTGTGTCCTACAAATCCTCTTTCTAGCCAGCAGTGTGAGGGACCCTGAATCTGCAAATGACAACAACTATTTTACAGTAATGTTCCAGGGTTCTAGTTAGGTAATGACTACGAAGCCCTACTTTCTTTTGACTTTCATCAGGAATTGTGCAATAACTCCTTTATACACATTCCTAAGAAGGAAAGACAACTAAATGGGGAAATGCATTCAATTCCAGATACCAACAGTATTTGGACAGGTCTTATTTGATCTCATAGGAATTATCCAAGTAGGTAGTTCTACATTTCTATTCTCTTCCAAGAAGAGGGTTACTATATATCCTACTTTTATAATTTTCATCTGAGTTTTGCCAGTTACTTCTACCTGTCACACATACTGTATATACTTTAAACCTCCTGGATAGAATATCTAACAGGAAACTATTTTAATGTATTACTAATTTACTAGTAGAAAGGCTAAAGTGAACCCAATGGCTAATCCTAAATTTAAGACATACCTTATATACTTTTAAGCATGTTCATAAATATAATAGTTACAATTTTAAGATAGAATCACTAATAAGCACTCAATATAATTGGTCGCAATCAGTCACCTTTCTTTGCCTCTATTTCACATCGTAATTTCACCTTGTCAATACAATATATTGTACCTTATGGGACGCGATGAAAGTAGATCTATGGGGGGAATTTATAGCAGTGAATTCTCATATCAGAAAACCACAGAGATCTCAAATCAACAAACTAATGTTGACCCTAAAGTTTCTAAATAAAAAAAGAGCAAGGCTGACCCAAAGCTTGTATGAGGGAGGAAATTATAAAGATTAGAGCAGAAAATAATGTAATTGAGTCTAAAAAATCAATACAAGAAATCAATGAATTAAAGAGCTGGTTCTTTGAAAGATTAAATAAAATTCACAAACCTTAGCCAACTTATCAAAAAAGGAAATAAAGGACTCAAATCTATGCAATTAGGAATGAAAAGGGTGAAATCACAAAAGATCCTGAAGAAATTCAGAAGGTCATCTATACCTACTTTGATAATTTATATTCTAATAATATAGAAAATGTAGAAGAAATGGACAGATTCTTGGATACTTATGAATTAGCAAAGCTGAATCAAGAAGATACCAAATACTAAATAAACCAATATCCATAAATAACATTTACTATGTAATTTAAAACTTGCCAACAAAAAAACCCAAACCTCAATGAATTCACAGCTGAATTCAACAATAAATCTAGAGAGGACCTGATGCCCCTAATTTTCAAACTATTTAATGAAATTGAGAGGGAAGCAATACTCCCATAGTCATTCCTGAAAGTAGGCATTACCCTAATACCAAAACCAGAGAAAGAACCAACCAAGAAAGAGAACTAGAAGCCAATTTCTCTAATTAACATAGAAGCAAAAATCCTAAATAAGATTGTGGCAACAGAATGCAGCAAATTATCAAGAAAGTTATACACCAAAACCAGGCAAGATTCATCCCAATGATGCAGGGATGGTTCAACATATGCAAATCAATAAATGTAACACACAATATTAACAGAGCCAAGGACAAAAACCATATGATCATCTCAATAGATGCAAAACAATCATTTGACAGAATTCGATACCCTTTCATGAAAAAGCTCTACAAAATATTGGAATAGACGGTCTTTATCCCTGATAAAAGCCATCTATGACAAACCAACAGCTAACATCATACTAACTGGACAAAAACGGAAAGCTTTCACTCTAAAAGCAGTAACAAAATAAAGATGTTTACTGTCACCACTCTTATTTAATATACTTCTGGAAACATTAACCAGAGCAATTAGACAAGAAAAGGAGGTAAAAGGAATAAGAATAGGAAAGAAAGAAGTTAAATTATCATTATTTGTGAATGACAAGATACTCTACATAAAAGACCCAAAAACTTCACCAAAAAACTTCTTGATTTAATAGCCAAATTTAGAAGTGTAGCTGGATACAAAGTAAGCACTCAAAAATCAATACCATTCCTGTACACAAACAACAAACTCACTGAAACAGAAATTGGAGAAACAACACTTTTCACAGTAGCATCCAAAAAAGGGAAATACCAAAAAATGAAATGCCAAAAAAAATGAATACTCTAACAAAGGAAGTAAAAGAGTTTTACATTGAAATCTATAATACTCTTAAAAAGGAGAGTGAAGAGGGTATCAGAAAATGGAAAGATAACCTTTGTTCTTGGGCAAGAACCAATATAGTGAAAATGCCCTTGTCTGCCCTATTAGTTGCTTTTAGTGATGAACCAAATCCCCAGTATTCATGTCACCTAGACTGGAGCAATAGTTGTACACATAAAGAGTAGTGTCCTGTAACCAAAGATACCACCTAGAGACCATGCTTCGTTTTTCCTTTTATGGTGGGCAGTGCAAAACATAACAATTTGTCTTTTACATTAGAGGAATGTGATACGTACTCTATTAAAGGCCTAAAATTTAATATTGGAAAAGTTCCAGAATTTTTATAGCTTTTGTTTTCTACTCTGTGAGGCACATATGACTTACAAAAGCTTTCAAGATACCACCTACCTTTTACTATAGTAGCATGATATTGTATCTTTAATGAATCAAAATTATGTTCCATAGGATGTCCAGAGGGTCCAAAAGAGAAACTGAATATATACCACTGCATATTCCATGCACACAGATAAACTTTTTTGAATACTCTTCCCCAATAATTTAAAAAAACATTACCTGCCCAATCACTGTATGTTCACTACAAACCCAAATCCATATTAATCTGCTCTACCAAATATATTACCTTTGGTATGCAAACTCTGATCATGGCTATTTGAGGTTCCATATGCCTCACTTGTCTCTGCTAATTTCTTTCTCCATATATGGAAAATTTTCTACTATATTTCATAAAACAGTATTTTATGCCATTTGTGCTGTCTTCTGATTTTTCAGTGATTTCAATTAATCATAGATAAGTCATCTTTGTGTCATCTAGCAGCTGTTTGACCTGTCCTCTTGTTTTTTAAGGTATCTTTGAGTATGTGGTTTCTTTTCTCAGTTCTATTTCCTAGTTCTCACACTGTCTTGGTTACTTTTCTCTTATTGCTAAGACAAAATACCTGATGCCCAAAATGAAGGAAAGGTTTATTTAGCTTACAGTTTGTGGAGGTATCAGTCCCTACTCAGTTGGCTCCAAGGAAGGGTGGTGTGACTGAAGGGCAACTGTTCACTGTGGCTACATGTAACACAAGTGAAAAGGGAAACAGGAAAAGCATGCCTCCTTCCCTCCCTTGTATTGTATGCTGGTTACCTGTCACAGGATGGGTGCAGCACTCACACTGCCAATCACAGTACTAGACAACCAACCAATCACAATTGCTACACTGAGCCACCCTCAAAAGGCCCACCTCCCATGACAGCATGAGGCTTTGGGGGGACATTTAAACAAACCACAAGGGACACTCTGTCCTCACATTGGTCAGTTCCGCTGCCCATACTTTTGATAGAACTTTTTATCTCCTGGATGATTCTTTCCTAAATGGTCCTTCATGTTATACAGCTCAGCTGATTTTTAATTAGTGTCTTTTACATGATGACTGATCATTTTGTTTATTATGTCCAATATCTGATTTACTATAGTTCTTTGAGTTTGCTGAGAACCTTATTGATCTATTTTTGTTTCTTCTAGCATAATTTTATATAACTAGAATGTTTACCTCTTTATTTCTTCCCTTTCAACATTCCATCAATCATTTTGGAGGAAGTTGGTAGTTTTGGAAGCATTTTGTTGTCTTCTCATGTTTCTGTTTTATTTTTCCTTGTGTAGAGGTCTGCAGGTCAATTACAGTGCGAAGGTATTCTTACTAGTCTGAGGTCTCGTTATTTAATGCCTTCTTTTCAGTGTTCCCTCTGGTCATAGCTAACTAGAGGTCTTTTCCTCTGTTCCAAGTTCTGACAACCCTTGTTAATTTGAGAAGAGAAGGTACAATGTAATTATCCCAGCACCCAGTTCTGAAGAAATGAACCACAGTATTATCTGTGACACAAAGACAAACCAGATATTTGTATAGAGTAAAAACTAAGTAATAGCTACCCTGGCAATAACAACCCTGGCCACCCTAGCAGTAGCAACAAAATCAGCAACAGTAGTAGACAGACTGGATATTTCTATACTGTAAGATCCAGTAGAAGCTACCACAGTACTACTCTTAGCCATTAAAAAATAAACTATAATTATAATTTAGACACAAAGAAAAATGTAATACTGACATACAGTAAACACAACAACTATGCCACAATTAATAAAAAAGAGTTGAGCAGTAATAGCATAGCTTTAACTAAATATCAAAAGATTAATAAAACTTGATAGGAATACTGATAAAGAGAGTGACTGTGGAATGGGAGAATAAAAGAAGTAGAATGTGAAAAACAAAGAAGAGATTAGAAGGAGGAAAGAAAAGTGAGACAAATGATCTTTTCATGGAATAAGCAAAAATCAATAGAATTTGATAAAAGTAACAGAAAAAATAAAAGAAGAAAAAAGCAGAGAGCAAATCCAAGAGAAACAGAAAAAAAAAGAAAAAAAATCTCAGAAAAATCTATGACATATTTTGTTTCCACACTCACATTTTTTGTGTGTGTGAATGTTAGATCCTGCCCTGACACTTCCACTGGGCATAGTTTGTCAAAGATTTCTTCTATAAAGGTATAGTCACCCTGGTGACTCCAATTTCCATGTTCCTCCACACACACCAAGTCACAGTTTCCTTCGCCTAGCAGCCTGTGTGTTTGTGAGGTTCCTCCTGCTCCAGCGACCCCTACGTTCATACAACTCCATGCTTTGGCAACTGTTCAAGCTGACTTATATTTCTGTTCACATTGAAAGATGGGGTAATCAAAAAAGACGACTGAGTTCTATGCGGAATACATGTACAGGGTGAGGGTTCAAGTAGACACTGAACTAGCCTTTTCAAACCCTGCCCCTCTGAAAGCCACACATAATTCACCTGACTTCTCACCATGGATGGGGAGAGGACACTGTGACCTTCCTGGCCTGAGGGATCAGCAATGCTATGTTTAAACCTGGACCCTCTCCATGACTGTCTCTTGTGGCAATTTTCTATCCACTCACTGTTACAGCATGAACACCAAAAACTCTTAATGTGTAGTTGTTTTGCGGTTGCTCTTTGGTTCAGTCTTAACTAATTAATCCCATCTCAATATTGTTCTTGATTTACCCTCTCAAACACAATGGATACTGCACTGGATTTCTTCTCCAATTCTAGCCTACCTAGCAGAAGGACTCACTTTTAGAGTAAAACCCCACACTGTTTTTGCAGGTTATAGTAGCCATGGGATTTTATTGGGACCCAGTCTGTTGTTACTGCCTGGAGCCACTGGTCTCCAGTCTTGCCTTGTTTCAGCAGATACAGGTCTCCCTCCCTGGGAGATGGGGTGAACTTTGTAGACTTCATTCTTTTCTTTGTGTTGTGCTCCATTTCTCCAGCTTCTCTGTAGTTTTAGCTTTCTTATCAGCTTCCTACCAATTCCCAAAGGAATATTTCTTTATTCCCTCTTCATTAAATTGATATTTTCCAGGAATATTTCTTTATTCCCTCTTCATTAAATTGATATTTTCCAGGGGTCTCGATGCCAGAATATACAGAGGCTGGTCTCTACTTTACCAGTTTTTGAAGGTTGGCTCAATTTTCTTTTCAACCTCCAGGCATTTCTGTTTTGCAACATAACTCTCAGATTTTCTGTACTCAATAGCTTTCCTACAAGTCTCTTAAACATATTTCAAGAATGCTTTCCCTACCACCAATCTATATTTTTTGAAGGTTACCAATCTCTAGACCCAATCCAATGGCTAGATTTGATTTCAGACCTCATCTTAGTTGACCTAATGATGCATTTAATGCAAATGATCACTCTTTATTTCTTAATATATTTTCTTCATCACTTTGTTTTTGTTTTCTTCATGCACACTTTTTGTTCCTTATTTGTATATTTTGCTAGTTCATCATAATCTTTTGGGTCTTTTACTGTACACATTCACTACCTTCATTAATTCAGTCTCATGGTTTAAATATTACTTATATGACAATAATCTCAACTTATTTCTGCAGACCAGGCTTTTCTCTCTTAAATTCTAGATTTGTACATATGCTTTCTTGCCAAATATAGCCACAAAGAAGTCTGGTATTTACCAAAATATAAGTCAAAAACTAATATTTGATCTTACCTCAAGCCTTCCTCATTTTAATACATAGCAATTTCATTTGGGCTCAAAATTCTATTACCCCTTTGACTCCTTTTTATTTATAACTTATAAGACATATTTTTAAAGACATTCTGATGGCTGCCTTCAAAACATATCTGGAATCCAATGATCATTTTCACCATCTTCCTAATTTCACCCATTACTATCTCTTACTTATATTCTTCAAATAGCCTTCTCTTTGGCCTAACTTCTACTTTCAAATTCCTTAGTCTATTCTTAATACATCACCCAGAGATTATAAGATTTCTGTGTATCAAAGCTTGTAAAACTCCTCAGGACTCCTAAAATAAAAGCAAAATTCCTTAGCAGCCCGCATTATTTTTCTAACTCTGCTCTTCTTATGTGTCTTTTGCCCAAATTCCCTGCTATTCTAGAATACCTCACGCAGAAACTCATCAGAGAACATTTGCTTTAGCTTGACTCTTCTCAGAATATTGTATTAGTCTATTTTCTGTTACTATCATGAAACATTTGAAAGAAAAGTTTATTTTGCTCAAAGTTATAGAGGGTCAAGGGAACTGCACTGGTCTTGGCTCAGTTCTGGTGACAGTTCCATAGGTGATGACACCACAGTAGAAGCACATGTGAGAAGTGGTCATTTGGAAAGTTAAGGAATCAAAAAACAGCTTGGTCCTTTATAACAACTTGCTTTTATGAGAACAAACCCACAGTTCCACAAAAATTACCTTACCCTCTTCTGAGGACAGCATTCCTCAATGAATAAACAACTACTGCCAGATCCCCATGGTCAAAGTTCTCACCTCTTAGCATCACCACATTGGGAACCAAGAATTTGATACACAAACCTTAGAATGGTATTGTTCCACTTTGGATTTGGAATTCCTCCCAAAAACATCATGTGTGACGGTGGAGCTATGGAAAGTGGTTAAGTCATGGGGGCCTGTACATATCAGTGGATTTATAAAGTGATGAGTTCAGTAACTGAATGCATTATTAAAAGGTGGAGCATGATCATAAGAGTCATATCACTAGGGACATGACTTGGAAGGACTTATCTTCCTTTCCAGCTTCTCCTTTGTGTGTCTACTACCTGGCCACTATGGTAATAGCAGTTTCCTCCACCATGATTTTATCTGCCTTGAGGGTAGCCAACTTTGGATGAAACTTGAGAAACTGTGAGCCAAAATAAACCTCTTCTCCTTTAAATTGTGGGTGTTGGGTATTTTACCTCAGCAATGAGACAATGACTAAGACAGATGCCATATTCAAACCATAACAATATTCGTTTCACTCCTTCAAATATTTGTGCATATATCCTTTCTCATATGTTTGGAATACCCTATTTAAATTGAAGTTTACTGTCTTTGCCACAGGACTTTTGCCATCCTGATCTCTACTAATGTTCTAGTTTTTCATTTTCCCTTAAACTTAACATCATTTTACATACTACATAAATTATTTACATACTATTTTATGTGATGGAATGTAACCTTCATTTTATCAGTGACAGCCACACTTTTAGAAGAATGTCTAGTATAAAAGGGAATATTGATGGTGGAATTAAATGAATGAACTGTACTGTTATTAACAAAGCAACAATTACATAATTACAAATACCATGGAAAAAGAGACTATCAGGATGCTATCAAGTCTCCTCAACAAAATTCACATCCAAATAATTTGTCTTACATTATAAACTTCAAAATTAAATCAAGAGTTTCCCAAATAATTATAAACAAGAATAAGGTTGGGAATCATATTGCTGCTTGGCTAGACAAATAGATTGATGGAATAAAATAAAGGAGATATGTAGCAATTTAAAACATCATAGTGATGTTCTTTCAGATCTCTATTAAAGAAATGAGAAATTCATTCCATATAGAAAATAAAGATTAATTTTACATTGCTTAAAGGTCTAAATATAAAAATGAAGTCTAAAACATTTAGAAAAAATAGGAGACTATTCTTATGTGTGGGTATACAAAAAATTTGTTAGACAAATGACAACAGACAAGATTGATAAACGTAATTAAATTTGACAAAATATATTTTTTAAAAAACTACTTTTATTTACATAGAGACTATTCATAAAATTTTGGATAAAAGACCAGTGTTCTTTTTTTAAAAAATTATCAAAAAATAATTATCATCCATATAAAAAGCTTTATGAGTAATGTTGAAATTTTTATGAGAAAAATGTGAGTGACAAATCTTAGTTTTTGTTTTTTAGATGTTTTTTTCTGTGTAAGTGTATGTATGTGTGTACTGGGGACTGAATTCCAGGTCTTTACACTAAGCTATATCACCAGCCTTTGGTTTTTTGTTTTTTGCTTTTTTGGGTTTTTTTTATTATTTTATTTTAGAGAGAATAAAACTCAGCAAAATAAAACAGAATAAAGCCAATCAAAACAAGACAGTGTGACACAGGATTTCAAAACAAGATAATGAGAAAACAACAATGGTCACCATAATGCCTTTGGTGTTTTTAAAATGGCTGCCAATACCTTCAGACATAAGCAAAGCAAACAAAACAGTAACACAATAGAACCAATAAAAACAAAACAATGAGGGCAATACAGGACTTCAAAACAAGATAATAGTAAATCCAAAATAGCTAACATAATATATCTTGTTATCTTCAAAATAGCTGTCCATGCCATCAGATACAACAAAATCAAACAAGATAAAACAGAATAAAACCCAAACAAACAAAACAATGAGACTGATAAGGATTTTAAACATGATAATAGTTGATTAATAATGGCCACCACTTTCAGAAGGAGATCCCCCATATATGCTACATTGTGTATTGTTATCCTCTGAATAGATGATCAGATCACTGGCCCCAGGCCTGCAGAGTCAGTGAAACACTAAATACTACAAGCATTAAGTTGTATTTTACCTCATTAGCTACCGTCACATCCTATGTTTCTTCAGATCAGCTGGTCACTTACAGGTTTGTCGGGCACATTGCTCTTCTTGTCTCCCTGCCCATGCACCAGAAGGGGTTGGCATCTGGCTCTTCCCTGGTCAGCTTGCGCATGGCACCAACTCACAGGAGGTTTTAGCTTCTTGTTGTCTTCTTGTTCTCCTTCCCCACAATCTGAAGATCAGCATTCTTAATATGTGTGCTTAAAACTTACAAATCTATAAAAAAAAAGAAATTTCACAAAAAAAACATGACAATGATTTCAAAGATGCTCATATTGTAAATGACCAATACAAATGTACAAAGATGAAAATTATAAAGACATAATTTGTACAGTCATCAAAGCAATGAACCTTAAGATTTCTGACAAAAATGTCAGATGATAGAAGAGTTGATTGGCACTGTTTTAAAGAACAATCTAGACTACTGATGAAAGTGAAAAGCATGTATCATGGCTCAGCATATCCACTAGGTACATCCTCTTGAGAACCTACTATCTCTGTGCTCAAGGACATACAGAGAGATCTCCCTGTGGAACTGCTACAAATAACAGTTGATGACTGAACAGAAATTTGTTACTGAAGGAGATAAATTCATAATTTAAGATATTAAACTTAAGCCATTTTAAGATGTGGTGGAAAACAGGGTGGATAATCACAATAGATTTTACAAAATGAAAAGAAGCAAGAAATTATAAAGTCAGGATATTAAAAACACTGGTGATTAAACTAAAGGCAGAAGGCTGGATGGAGATAAAGGTTGCAACCTAGTTATTATACTTACTGAGAAATGCAGAGAGTTTTTCTGTGGAAAGGAAGATATTAAAGAGGATCATATAAAGAGACTTGTAATTCAAATGAGAAATCCAATTTTGTTTTGAAAACAATACTACAGAAATTGCCTTGTGAGATAGAGGATGAGGGAAAAGATGATCAACAGAGAAATTTCAAAGAAAAATGGAATGACAAGGAATAAATCCAATTCAAATTAATGCAGAAAAGAGAATAGCAATTTCAGGGAAAACTATGTGCCTTCTGCGAACCCTCCATGTTGGGGAGAGAGGTTGCAACCAGAAGAAAGCCAGTCCACCTCCCTGGTGAGTCTATGTGACCTCCACCACGAGGTATCTAGGGGTAGAACTATGTGCCTTCTGTGAACCCTCCATGTTGGGGTGAGAGGCCACAACCAGAAGCAAGCCAGCCCGCCTCCCTGGTGAGGTTGTGCAACCGTCACCGCGCAGAACCCAGGGGGAGAACTATGTGCCTTCTGCAAACTCTCCATGTTGGGGTGAGAGGCCACAACCAGAAGCAAGCCAGCCCGCCTCCCTGGTGAGTCTGCGTGACCATGCGGATTCCGGGAGGAGAGAAAGAGTGGTGTCCCATAGGCCTGCCGGCATGTGGGCTATGAACCAAGGACCTACCCCCCCACCCAGCATCCTGCCTGTCCAGAGGACCTGCTGGGTTCATGACAACTGCGTTACAAATACTTTTATTGCTGGATTGTTTTGCAGGCCTGGTGCCCACAGTCTCAGCATTTCTTGCGTACATGACATTTTCTAGTGTGGCAAATAGGTGGGATTGTCCTCTGTCTTGTCTTTGAGCCCCAATATTATTGTCATTGGTTTGCTTAATTTTGTTTATTTTTCGTTTCCTTTTTTTTTTTTCATTTCACATCCTGCTTTTATTGGTTTTATTGTGTTTTGTTTTTGATTTGTTTTTG
>RJWM01025252.1:0-29611 GCA_004363535.1 Dasyprocta punctata | reverse complement strand
AATTTAAATAATTATTGCCCAAGTATATATTAATTAATACCATTCATAACAATTAAAATTATTACAAGAATCATCAAATGTACTTTATTAAAAGAAATTTATCTTTGTAGCCAGGCATGGTGGCGCACGCCTTTAATCCCAGCACTTGGAAGGCTGAGGTAGGTGGAGTGTTGTGAGTTCGAGGCTGGCTTTGGCTACAACGTAAGCGCAAGGTTGGTCTGAGCTACATAGTGTGACCCTGCCTCAATAAAACTAGGGCTAGGAGTTTGACCAGCAGGCACAAGGTTGTGAGTTCAATCCCTGGTGCCACAAAAAAAAAAAAAAAAAAAAAAGGAATTTATCTTTGTGAATAGTTTATCAAAAATTAATTTTATAAATTTTAACATGGAAATCTTACAGGTATCCTATTGTGGTTGTATGCATTTACAACTGCTGTACCACAAATTAGTGGATTATAATTTTTATACCATTTTAATGTTTCCTTTAAGGCAATATAATATGATGACAGCTAGTCTGCTAAATCAATGCCTTTCTTTGCAGTATTATAATCAAGGACTCCCTGAGAAGCAGTACAAGCCACCCAATGGGACAATCATGCATGTGTCACCAGTGGTTCCAGCTGGTGGGAACAACTGAATTCAAATCAGAGCCACCTGGCAATGAATTGCAGCCCTGTGTGTAAATGTGTTAAAGGCCAAGAGAGCTTGTATCGGGAACTCAGCCAAGAGTCCTGATTGTCTGATTTAAGAATGCCATGAGAAAAATAAAAAGCAGCCGGGCGTGATGGCACATGCCTGTAATCCCAGTACTCCGGAGGCTGAAGCAGGAGGATTGTTGCAAGTTCGAGACCATCCTGGGCTACAAAGTGAGCTCAAGGCCAACCTGAACTGCATACTGTGACCCTGTCTCAAAAAGACGAAAAAAAAAAAAAAAAAAAGAAAGAAAGAAAGAAAGAAAGAAAGAAAGAAAGAAAGAAAGAAAGAAAGAAAGAAAGAAAGAACAGAGACAAGTATAGTGATTCATCAATGGCTGGGAAGTCAATATCTCAGGATGGGCCTCCTCCACTCCTAAAGCAGCCACTATTTGTTCGGTGTATATAGTGATAGGTGGGGCTAGCAAAGGATTGCAGTTCATCCCAAGACGCCAACTCCAGAGGGCGTAGATAATCTTACGTTTAGAAGAATCTTGACCTGGAGTATAATCCTGTGATGATTCAAGAAGGCATAGATGATCTTATGCTCAGAAAAGTCAAAGGGAAATCTCAGATGGGTGATACCCATAATCCTAACCCTCCCTTTTATCCCATAGGGAAATATACAAATTTAGCCATTGTGAATTTGTGGTCCCCAACAAGCTTGGAGTGAAGAATTTCAACCCCCCAACAAGGGGAAAGAAAAAAAAAACCTTCCCACCCAGACTAATATATTTTGCAAAATTTTCTTTCAAAATTGATGGAGAAATAAGGACATTTCATGACAAACATCTTCAGAAATTCCTAAACACCAAATCAGCACTCCAGAAAATGCTCAAGAGTATACTAAACAGAGACGATGAAGCCAACAAAGTCAGAAAGTTGTATGGAATTAATACATTAAGTAGAGTGAGTAGTTAAACAAAGGGGAAAAATAAAAGAGTTGACAACAGAAAAAGAATGCAATGATGGTAATAAGTCAGTATCTTGTAGTAACAACTCTCAATGTAAATGGCCTCCACTCCCCAGTTAAAAGACAGATTGGCACACTGCATAAAAAAATTAAAAACCAACAGTCTTGTTTCAAAAGGGGATCATCTAATCCAAAAAAAGTTCATAGACTAAAAATCAAAGGACAGAAAACAATATACTTGCATCAGGCCCCCAAAAGCAAACAGTTTGATTCTCAAAGTAAACTTCAAGCTAAAACTGATCAGAAGAAACAAAGAAAGGCACTACATATTAGTTAAGAGAAAAATCCAACAGGAAGAGATAACAATAATAAATATACATGCCAGCGTGAGTGCAAGGCAGGCCTGAACTACATAGTGCAACCCTGCCTCAAAAAACTAGGGCCAGGAGTTTGGCTCAGCAGCTTAAGCACCTGCCTGGCAAGCGCAAGGTTGTGAGTTTGATCCCTGGTGCCACAATAAATAAATAAATAAATAAATAAATAAATATGCACTGAATACTGGTGCATCCAACTTCATAAGACAAATGCTACTGAACATAAAAAAGATCAAATAAATACCAGCATAGTGGGGACCCAATACCACATTTTCATAAATAGGTCAACAAAACAAAATACTCACAAAGAAATATCAGAACTCAATCACATATTCAAATAAATGGACTTAATAGATACCTACAGAGTGCTCTACCTTACTAACAGAATATATATTCTCCTCAGCAGCACAGGGAACTTCCTCCAAAATAGGCCACATGCTGCTAGTCTATGGAGCCTGCTTAAATAAATATGAAAGATTCAAAATCATCCATGTATACTATCAGATCGCAGTCTGCTGAAACCAGAAATCAATCACAAAAAAGATTTTTTTACAAACACCTAGAATCAAACACTCATGCCACTACAACATACCACAACCTACAGGACACAATGAAAGCAGTTCTATGAGGGAAGTTTATTGCTATGAATGCTCACATTAGAAAAACAAAGTGAGCTCAAATCAACAACCTAATGGTGCACCTCAGGATCCTAGAAAAACAATAATAGTCTAAACCAGACCCTAGCACAAGTAAGGAAATTACAAAGATGAGAGCAAATATTAATGAAATTAAAACAAAAGAACCCTCCCCAAACCAAACCAAAACAAAACAAAAAACAAAGAAATAATGAATTGAAGAGCTAGTTCTGGACTGGGGATTTAGCTTAGTGGCACAGTGCCTGCCTGGCAAGCATGAAGTTCTGAGTTTGATTCCCAACCCCCGAAAAACAAAAAAAAAACAGACAAACAAAAACCTGTGAGTTAATGAAGAGCTAGTTCTTCAAAAGAATAAACAAGATAGGTACTTAGTCAACATTATCAAAAGATGGAAAGAAAATACCTTCTCAATGCAATTAAAAATGAAAAAGGCAAAATCACAATTAACACTGAAAAAATCCAGAAGATCTTTAGTGACTTCTAGGGCCAGGAGTTTGGCTCAGTGGCTTACATGCCTGTCTGGCAGGCACGAGGTTGTGAGTTCAATTCCCAGTGCCGCATAAAAAAAAAAAAAAAAAAAGAAAAGAAAGAAAGAAAGAAAGAAATTAGTGACTTCTGAAGAATCTTGAAGAAAATGACAGATTCTTAGACCTGTATGAATTACCTAAACTCAACCAGTAAAACATCAATACTCTGAACAATCCAGTAAAAGGCAATGATTTTGAGGCAGGAATAAAAATTCTATCAAGAAAAACCCAGGACCTGATGAATTTACCACTGAATTCTACAAGCACTTCAGAGAGGATGTATGGCCAATAATTCTCAAACTCTTTAATCAAATTGAAAGAAAAAGAGTACTTCCAAACTTATTCCTGCTATTAACCTGATTCCAAAATGAGGCAAGGGCCCAACTGAAAAAGAAAACTATAGGTCAGTCTCTTTCAGGAGAGCAGATGCTAAAGTCCTCAACAAGATAGTGAGCAAGGAGCCGGGCGTGATGGCGCATGCCTTTAATCCCAGCACTCGGGAGGCTGAGGTAGGAGGAGCGTTGTGAGTTCGAGGCCGGCTTGGGCTACCACGCGAGCGCAAGGCCGGCCTGAGCTACACAGTGCGACCCTGCCTCAAAAAACCAGGGCTGGGAGTTTGGCTCAGTGGCTTAAGCGCCTGCCCTGGCAGGCGTGAGGTTGTGAGTTCAATCCCCAGTACTGCAAAAAAAAAAAAAAAAAAAAAAAAGATACTGAGCAAGTCAAGGATGTCCATTATCACCACTCCTGCTCAAAATAGTCCTAAAAACATTAGCCAGAGCAATCTGGCAAGAGACAGAAATAAAAGAGGTACATATAAGAAAGAAAAAAGTCAAATTATCATTATTCGCTGATGACATTATGCTTTACATAGAGGATCAAAAAAATTCCATCAAAAACCTAGAATTGATAACCAAGTCCAACAATGTAGCAGGATACAAAACCAATACACAAACTCAATAGCTTTCTTATACACCAATAATGAACTCACCAAGAGAGAAATTAGGAAAACAATACCATTTATCATAGCATCAAGGAGAATTAAGTATTTAGAAATTATCCTGAGTCAAGTGTGGTGGCTTATGTCTGTACTCCCAGTACTTGGGAGGCTGAGACAGGAGGATTGCTATGAGTTTGAGGCCAGCCTAGCTACATAGTGAGTTCAAGGCCAGCCTATGCTACATAGTGAGACCCTGTCTCAAGAAAAAAAAAATTATCCTAACCAACGAAGTAAAAGACTTCTATAACAAAACCTACAGTACTCTGAAAAAGAAGATTAAAGAGGCCATCAAAAAGTAAAATACATCCCTTGTTCTGGATAAGCTGAACCAATATTGTCAAAATGATCGTACTTCTAAAACTGATACACAGGTTTAACGCAATTTCAATAAAGGTACCAACAACGGTAAGCTGGATGTGGTGGTGCACACCTGTAATCCCAGTGCTTGGG
This sequence comes from Dasyprocta punctata, assembly GCA_004363535.1. Classification (NCBI taxonomy): domain Eukaryota; kingdom Metazoa; phylum Chordata; class Mammalia; order Rodentia; family Dasyproctidae; genus Dasyprocta; species Dasyprocta punctata. Next base: position 25,003 of record RJWM01025252.1, on the reverse strand, counting down.
AGGTTGAGGCAGGAGGATTGCTGCAAGTTTGAGGCCAGCCTGGGCTACAAAGTGAGCTCAAGGTCAGCCTGAACTGCACAGTGAAACCTTGTCTCAAAAAAAAAATTATATATATGTATATATATATTCCAATAACATACCTTACCAAACTAGAGAAAACAATCCTAAAATTCCTATGGAACCAGAAGAGACTCAGAATAGCAAAAGTAATCCTGGGCAACAAGAGCAAAGCAGGAATCATCACAATTACAGATCTTAAGTTGCATTACAAAGTTACAATGATAAAAGCAGTACAGTACTGGCACAAAAAACAGACAGAATGGAACAGAATTGAAGATGCAGAAACAACCTGAGACACATTCAGCCATCTAATCTTTGACAAAGGGGCAAAAACATATGCTGGAGAAAAGACAGTTTCTTTAATAAATGGTGCTGGGAAAACTAGTTACCCACGTGCAGAAGACTGAATCAAGACCCTTATCTCTCATAATGTACTAAACTAAAATCAAAATGGACCAAAGATACAAATATTAAAGCAAACTCAACCTGATAGAAGATAAAATAGGTAAAGCTCTAGATATGTAAGTTTAGGCAAAGACTTTCTGAACAGAACCACAATTGCACAAGAAATAACATCAAGAATCAACAAATGGGATTACAGAAAATTCTCCTCAGCAAAAGAAACAATGAACAGTGAAGAGACAACCTATAAAATGTGACAAAAAATTTTACCAGTCACACGTCAGACAGAATACTAATATCTAGAACATATAAAGAAATTTTTAAAAATCTATACGCCCCAACATAAAAGGACCAATCAAGAAGTGGGCAATAGAAATGAACAGATACTTCTCAGAAAAACAAGTACAAATGACCAGTAAGTATGTAAAAAAATGTTCAACATCTCTGGCCACTAGAGATATGCAAATTAAAATGACACTGAGATTCCATTTTATTCCAGAAAGAATGACTATTAACAAGAAATTAAATAATAATAAACACTATAGAGGCTGTGGGTGAGAGGATTCCATCTGGTGTTACAGGTGGGAATGTAAACTAGTACCATCAGTATGGAAATCTGAATGGAGATGCCTTAAAAAACTAAAAGTAGAAGCCGGGTGTGGTGGTGCAAGCCTTTAATCCCAGCAATCCGGAGGCTGAGGCAGGAGGATCATTGCGAGTTTTAGACCAGCCTGGGCTACAAAGTGAGTTCAAGGCCAGCCTGAACTGCATAGTGAGACCCTGTCTCAAGAAATAGGGCAGGGGATTTAGCTCAGGTTGTGAGTTCCATCCCCAGTACCCAAAACAAAACAAAACAAAACACCCAAAAACCTAAAAGTAGAAATTCCATTTGACACAGCTATTCTACTGCTAGGTATTTTCCTGAAAGAGTTAAAGACATCATATTACAGTGATGTAAGCATACGTATGTTTATAGCAGCATAACTCATCACAGGTAAATCTTGAAACTATCCTACATACCATCAATGGATGAACAGATAAAGAAAATTTGGTATTTATATATAATGGAGGATTACTGTACCATGAAGAATAATAAATTTGAGTCATTTGTAGGAAAATGACTGCACCTTGAGATAATAGTAAGAGAAAATCGACACACAAGCTTGAATATGAAAAGCCCAAAGTATAAATATTTTTTTAAAATATAAAAAATAGGAAACAAGAGATGAGTCTTTTGCAAATGGAAAGGAGATCCACAGATGGTGAGAGCAGGGAGCGAGGTAAAGGGAAAGTGAATAAAAAGAATTAAAATATGTTAAGTAGCCAGGGTTGGTGGTGCACGCCTATAATCCCAGCACTCTGGAGGGTGAGGCAGGAGGATCACTGTGAGTTCAAGGCCTGCCTGGGCTACATAGTGAAATCCTATCTCAAAACAAAACAAGATATGTTAAGTACACATACCTATCCCTAAAGACAAATGTAAACATAATGTAATACAAACATATAGTGATAAAAAATGAATACATAAATGCATTTTAAGAAGTCTGAGATCTTTTCATAGCCAAGAGGAATTTCAGGAGGCCTGATAACTAAATGTCATGTAAGATCTTGGAACAGGAAAGGGATATTAGCTAAAAACTAAAACTAGCTGGGTGTGGTGGAGCACGCCTTTAATCCCAGCACTTGGGAGGTTGAGGCAGGAGGATCATTGTGAGTTTGACACCAACCTGGGCTGCAAAGTGAGTTCAAAGTCAGCCTAAACTGCATAGTGAGACCCTGTCTCAAAAAATATGGCCAGGAATTTAGCTCCGTGGTATAAGCACCTGCCTGGCAGGTGTGAGGTTATGAGTTCAATCCCCAGTGCAAAAAAAACAAAAATAAACTAAACTAAAGCTAAATAAAATGTAAACTTTAGTTAATAATAACTTAGCAATATTGGTTCAATAATTATGACAAATGTACTCTATTGATGCAATGTGTTTGTGTGTGTGCACTTGTGTGTGTCTATGTGTGTGGTAGTGAGCACTGAACCCAGGGCCTCACTCATGCTAGGTAAGTACTCTACCCCCTGAGCCACATCCCCAGTCCCAGGGGGAATTTTAAATGCTGTAGCACTTTGTAGCAATATGTATTTTTTTTTTTTTTGTACCAGGGATGGAACTCATGATTCCACACTTGCTAGGCAGGTGCTTATGCCCCTGAGCTAAATCCCTGGTCATGGTGTAGTACTTTGGAAAACAAAATTGGCAGTGTCTTAAAATGTTCAATATAAATTTGCCACAATACCCAGTAATTCCATTTAGGTATTTATCAAAGAAAAATAAAAACATGTCCACTCAGAAACTGGGACATAAATGTTCATAAATGCATTATTCGCAGCTATCAAAAAGTGTAAATAACCCAAATGTGTCAACTAATCACAGGTAAACAAAATGTGGTGTCCTCACACAATGGAGTATTATTCACCAATAAAAAAGGTCTGCTGTACAGATATGTTACAACATGAGTGAACCTAGAAAACATTACTCTAAGTGAAAGAAGCTGAATGTAAAAGAACACATATTATACACTTCCATTAATATGAAATGCTGGGGAAAACAAGTTAGAGACAGAAAGATCAATGTTTGCCCAGGGTTTGAGGTACAAATTGCAAAAAATCATGAGTGAAATTTTTGGAATGGTGAGAGTATCCTAAGGTTAAATTGTGATGGTGGTTGCATGACTATATATTTTCTTAAAGTCATTTTTAGAAGGGGTGAATTTTGTAATATGTTATCAAACCTTATTACCATGGGGAAAAAGAGAGGCAAAGAAACAAGCATAGGTGGAAGGAGAAGGAGGAGGAGGAGGGGAAGAGGAAGGGGAAGAAGAAATCAATAACGTGTTCCTCTGTGCTTCCACGAAGCCCTGGAGCACATTGTCGGCGTTATTTATGTACAAACTTTGTTTCCCCAGAATTAAGTTGTGGTTTTCCTATGAGCAGGGTTGATTTCCCAGTATTTGCTGTTCTTTGTATTTCCCGAGTCTGACTCAGAGAGTGGCAAATCAAGGTTTGAGGAATACATTTTCGAAATAATGAAAGAAACATCTGCTAAGTACGAGACAGACCATTTCCCCAAAACTAACTCTAGTTTCTAAAAAATCCAAATCATCCGAATACAGTTGGCAGATCCCAGGAGGACACCTCACTCCCAAGTGTGACCGCCTGTTGCCCTGGATTGTTCTGTGGGTTGGTTGGTTTGTTGTCTCTGGTTTTGTTTTTTGTGATACTCTGCTTTAGCGAGGGAGCAGCCGCATCGGTGGTTCCCTCCTAAGTCGTCATCAAAGCGAACCTAACGCCGAGCAGCATCGCGTCCTTCCTGACTTGAGATGCCGTCCTCTCCCATCACGTCGGCTTCGAAACAACACTCGTTTCGATGTGTTCTGAAAAACGTGTGGCGTCCTTTACAGCGAGTCATTTCCTTGCCAATGGACAGTGCGCCAAGCACGCCAGGAGAGGCCGGCTTTCCAGCGTCCAGCGGCGCCCCTGAGCCGAGCGAGGCAGCGCGACCCCGAGGGCCGGCAGAGGGAGCGCGGGGGCTGCCCAGCCCTGCCCTGCGGCAGCCCCGACCCCTGGCAGGGCGATGCTCTGCTCTGCGCCTGGGACCCTCGCCCCCCGGATCCCACCGAGACCCGGGGCTCTGCCGCGCGCTCCCCGGCGCTGGCCGAGCCCCGCGCCGGCCGCGCTCCAGGCCGTGACACCAGGCAGCCCGGCTCCCCGGACTGAGGGGGGGACGGGACTGCACCCCTGGAGACCAGAGCAGGTCCCTGGGCTCAGCCAGCACCTGCTCCTCTCTGAGGGGCCGGAGCCTCCCTCTGGGCCCCGCCGTGGAGGATCCTGGGCTGCGGACGGCGTTGGCTCTCAGGTCCGCCTCTGTCCTTTCGCATCCGCTTCTCCTTGCAAGGGAGAGGTCACCGAGGCAGTGCCTGGTCCCCAGAATCCCTGCTTGGAAACGAACTGTAAAGGCTCCTGCAGTGTGTTAACCTTGGCAGGTCCCTTGGAGCCTCAGGGAACTTTTAAAGAAGATAGGCGTCTGGGTCCTACCTCAGACGGAGCGACCTGAAGCTGGGATCAGTATTTTTCAGCCCCCTGCAAGGGCTTAAGGTCCTTCTGAGTGTAAAACGGCGCTGCCTTAGACCTGGAGTGAGCCTAGTCTCCCCTTTGCAAACCCAAATCCTCCTTCCTGGCTTGTTGTGCCTCCCCGTTCACTGCCTTCTTCTAAAATCTCCGCTCTCGGGACTAAATTTATCCTTGGAAGCCTAGGTGTAGGATCTAACGCTGACGTGTCCACCTGAGGCGCCTTCACCCACACACGCGATGGGGGCTCCTTTTGCAGGAGAGGCCTGAGGAGCAGCGGCCCTCAGCACTCAGACCGCCACGGAAGAGTAGAATTCACATCCTGGAGCTTCCTGTACTGTTGGGGTTGCCAGATCCGGCGAACAAAAAATGCAGAACGTTCAGTAAATATGAATTTCAGAACAAGATGAACAATTTTTTAGTGTATCTGAAATATTCCATGAAGTGGGGACATACCTACACCAAGAAATTATTTACAGTTGGTCTGAAATTAAAATCTACCTGTGTGTCCTGTATTTTATCAGGCAGCCACAAGCCCATTGTTTTGTCTGCCTTGGAATCATAGCTGCCCTTCTCCTCCGGGTGGCGTCTGCTCAAATGCTGCGTGCCAACCTCGGGCGCAGCCTGGGGACTTGCTGCCTTGCCTGACCCTCCTCTCCCTGCTCCTGCTCTGTCACTGGGTGAGGTTGAGAGGTTCGCAGCAGTGACAGTTCAAATGCCCAGCAAAATGGAATAGCCACTGGCAACCTAAGACACAGGTCCTCTTTCCTCTACAGTTCTGGAACCTCCCAGGAAGGAAGCCTAACTTTCTAGGGCTAGGGCAAAATAGAAAGGAAAAACTGAGAACAATGTGCTGTGTAAGATACTAACAGAGAACTGTTTCCTTTTCTCTACAGTTCCTCTCCCTTTGAAGCATCATGGTGGTTTTTATCTGATATTTAATCATTCTCAGTAAAGAAAAATGGAGTTGTGAGTTATCAACATGAAATTCACAGTTCATCTTTATATCGAGCAGGGCCTGTTTTAAATGCAAATAGAAGAGCGCATAACCCTGATGCAGAATCTCCAAGACTGCACTATTTTTATTTTGTTGTTTGCCCTTGAAAAGGCCAGAGAAGCAAACACAAACCAGACTCAGGCAGACAGGAAAAGCTCGGTTCTGACGTCTGCTGGACTCCCCTGCACCAGCTGCTGGAGCACACACCCCACTTGGTTAGGGGCAGCTTTGGGGGAATTGGAACTGGCACCTCTTCTTCCAGTTGTGGCCAAAGGTGACACCAGAGTTTTTGAAACATCTGTACCAGGATGCACAAAGTACCTAGGGTAGACATGAGGGTCACCAGCCCCACCAAGACATTGCCACTGTCAGATGCTCTAGAGTGCTACTGGCATGAGCAGGGACAGCCACCACTATCCCAAGATGCTAGGGCGGCACACCTCACTCTCACGCTGCCCACACTCATGACAGAGGAGGCCCCTCCAGGGACGGAGGGAAAAGGCAAGGAGTGGCAGTGGTCACAGGGCAGAGGCAGATGCAGGGAGGGGACCTAGGCAAGTCTATGGAGGAGCTGTAGGGAAGCACGCTGCTGAGGCTGCAAGCCCCAGAGCACGCCATGTCCCATCTTTAACAAAACACAAGTTCTAAGACAAGATTAAGTACTTCAAACTGACTACAGCAGAGGTTGAACCAAGCTGGGGGCCCTTCTGAGTGAGCCCTGTAGGGCTGTCCAGGCCCTGTGCCCATGAAGCTGACCCTGCAGAACATGCAGATTCCTGTCCCAGACCTAGATGTCCAGGACTCTCCCTTTCAAGAATGCCCCAGACAGTTAGTACCAGGGAACTGGACGCAGAGTCCCAAAACTTGCTGATCATTGGATTCCTAGCCCCTTCTCTTACAGTCTCCAATCCCAAATTTCTAAATTCTTCAACCACACAGAATTCCATTAGACTCTCACCATACCTCTGCCACTGCCAGTACTGGGGATTGCACTGAGCTACATCCCCAACTCTTTAAATTTTGTATATTGAGACTGGGTCTGTTAAGTCACTAAATTGTCCAAGTTGGGGTTAAACTTGTGATCTTTCATGATTGCTACGAGTTGGAGGCCAGCCTGGGCTACAAAATGAGTTCATGTCCAGCTTGAACTGCATAGTGAGACCTTGTCTCAGACAAAAAACAAAAACAAAAAACAAAACAAAAGAACTTGTGATCTTCCTGCCTCAGCCTCCCATAATGCTGGGGTTACAGGTGTGTGACCACACATGTGGATTCCCTTTGATTTTTAGAATCACTGCATGGATTTAATAAACACTACCCCCACCGTCCACTAGCTGAGTGACCACAAAGAAGCTGCATAACTTCTCTGCACCTCACTTTTAAATGAGACTAGAACCATTTATTTATTTATTTATGTGTCAGGAATTGAACTCAGGGAGTTTGGCTCAGCAGCTTAAGCGCCTGTCTGGCAGGTGCGAGGCTGTGAGTTCAATTCCCGGTGCCGCAAAAAAAAAAAAACAAAAAGAAAAAAAAAGAAAGTTGAAAGGCAATTTTGCATAAGTGATTCAAAGATAAGATCAGTTATCAGCTTTGTCAAATTTTCTAGCTGTATGACCTTGGGTAAGTCTGGATTTAAGTGGCATTATCTCCATACATAAAATGTGATACAGTAAAGCCAGGGTGATACAGTAAAGCCAGGCAGGAACTGAGCCACTGAGCTAAATCCCTTGCCCCAACTTTTGGGGTTTGTTATAAGGTTTCAGTGAGTTAATTTAAACAACGCACTCATAAGAGTGTCAGCTACATTGTAAATGTGAAGTGATGGTTAGCTTTAGTTACTTACTACCTGTAGTTCTCACACTAGGCTGTGTGCAACAGTAACTGTTGTTTCCTTTTAGGTTGTTTTTAAATACCAGTGCCTGCCTGGTCTCTCACCAGAACAATTACAGCAAAATGACTGTATCACCTTTTTTTTTTTTTTTTTTTTTTGAGACAGGGTCACGCTATGCAGTTCAAATTGGCCTTGAACTCACCTTGTAGCCCAGGCTGGTCTTCAATTTGCAAGGATCCTCCTGCCTCAACCTCCCGAATGCTGGGATTACAGGCGTGTACCACCACACCCTGACTTTACTGTATCACATTTTATGTATGGAGATAATGCCACTTAAATCCAGACTTACCCGAGGTCATACAGCTAGAAAATTTGACAAAGCTGATAACTGATCTTATCTTTGAATCACTTATGCAAAATTGCCTTTCAACTTTGTTTTTTTTCTTTCTTTCTTTCTTTTTTTTTTTTTTTTTTTTGCAGCACCGGGAATTGAACTCATAGCCTCGCTCCTGCTAGACGGCACTTAAGCTGCTGAGCCAAACTCCCAGCCCTGGTTTTTTGAAGCAGGGTCGCACTATGCAGCTCAGGCCAGCCTTGCACTCACGTTGTAGCCCAGGCTGGCCTCTAACTCACAACGCTCCGCCTACCTCAGCCTCCTGAGTGCTGGGATTAAAGGCGTGAGCCACCACGCCTGGCGCCTTTCAACTTTCAATCATTCCAGAAGTTTCCATCCTACTCAGCCCCCACCGGACAATCTCTGGTTTGATTTCTATTATTCATCCTAGAATTTGCAATCATTGGAATCATTTCATGTGGGTTCCTTTTGGTCTGATTTCTTTTGCTCAATATCATGTTGGTGAGACCCAACATACTGCTTTGTGTATCAGCTGTTCTTTTGATTGCTGAGAAATATTTTTGTTGTACAGACATATCACAATTTGCTTATCTCTTCGCGTATTGATGGACATTAGTATTGTTTCTTGTTTTGATCTATTATGATGAATGCTTCAGTGAATATTGATGTACAACCGTGGAACTGCTAGTCATCAGTAAGTGCATGTTTTTAACATTATGAAGAATTCCAAAGCTGTTTTTGAAAGTGTCTATTACATTTTACTTCTGTGAGCAGGATGAAGCATTCTGGTAGTTGCTTCACAACACCATGGACAGTTGGTATTGTGTTTGTTTCAATTTCAGCCACTCTGCTTGGTGTGTAGATGTCCTCACTGTATTTTTATTTCCATTTCCCTGACTAGTGACCTTGAGTATCCTATCATTTGTACATTGACTATTCATGTATCTCCTTTTATGAAAATGTCTATTTCAGCTGTTTGCCCATTTTTAGAGCATTTAAAAAAAATAATTGAAATACCCTTCATAGTAAAATTCACCAGCTTTTTTTTTTTTTTTTTTTTTGTGGCAACGGGGATTGAACTCACAGCCTCACGCCTACCAGACAGGTGCTTAAGCCACTGAGCCAAACTCCCAGCCCTAGTTTTTTTGAGGCAGGGTCGCACTGTGTAGCTCAGGCCAGCCTTGCGCTCGCGTTGTAGCCCAAGCCGGCCTCGAACTCACAACGCTCCACCTACCTCAGCCTCCCGAGTGCTGGGATTAAAGGCGTGCACCACCACGCCCGGCTTTTTTTTTTTTTTTTTTTTCTGTTTTTAAAGATCTTGCTATGTAGACAGACTGGCCTTGAACTTAACAATCCTCCTGCCTCAGCCTCCTGGCAAAATTCACCACCATGCCTGGCAAAATTTCACCATTTTTACAGTTTGTACTTCAGTGGTTTGTATTCTACTATATACCACTAATTTCAGAAAAGAAACTCTACTAATTAGCTTTTGCTTGTTTCTAAATTGGATTGTTCCTCATCTGTTATTGGCTTATTAAGGATTTTGTTATATTCTGGATACTTCCTCTGTCAGATATTTGTATTGAGAATATTTTCTCCAAGTTAATGGCTTTCCTTTTCATTACAATGTCTTTTGAAGATTAAAAATTTAAATCCTTTTTTTTTCTTTTTTGCGGCACTGGGGATTGAACTCAAAACCTCGCGCCTGCCAGAGCAGGCGCTTAAGGCACTGAGCCAAACTCCGGGCCCCAGGTTTTTTGAGGCTGGGTCGCACTATGTAGCTCAGGCCGGCCTTGTGCTCGCGTTGCAGCCCAAGCCGGCCTCAAACTCACAACGCTCCGCCTACCTCAGCCTCCCGAGTGCTGGGATTAAAGGCGTGCACCTCCACGCCCGGCTCTTTAAATCCATTTTTTATGGCCTCATAGTCCGCTGCTTGCGTCCTAAGAAATCTTGGTCCCCCACTGTGTTCCTTCCCAGAAGTTTTACAGCTTCCGTTTTTATCTTTGGGCCTACCATCCATCTTGAAATAATTTTCGTGTGAAGTTCATTCTTTTCCATACTGATTCCAGTTGGTTTAGCACTACTTATTGAAAAGATTGCCAGGGATATAGCTCAGCGGCACAGCCCCTGCCTGGTAAACATGAAGTCCTGAGTTCAATTCCCAGTACAATAAAAAGAAAGAAAGAGAGAGAAAAGATTATTTCCCAGTGGCCTTGGTTCCTTTGTTTTTATCATATAACTAACACCAATTTCCTGATTTTAGTATTATTGTAGGCGGCTAAATTAGTTATAAATATTACTGGCAGTTAGACAGGGGTGGGCCCTCATCACAGCAGACAATGGTGGCCCAAGGCACATTCACTGAAAGCCAGGCTTCAAGAAAAAGAGGAATAACTACACCCACATACTTCCCTGAGGGATGAATAACCGTGACTGATATTCTAAATAGACATTAATCACCTTGGGTGGGGGACGAACCTCCTTAACCCACCCCTTCCAGGAAAGTCCTTAGGTGACTTGCTTTTCCATTTGGTCCCGATTTAATCAGTATTACCAAAGCCACTATACTTGCTGTAATCTTCTTGGTTCGCTATGTTTTTGTCCTCCCTCATACCCACTTTTTGACTTTCCATTGGATCAAGGTTACCAAAGCAGTTACATTTTTTTTTTTTCTGGTACCAGGGATCGAAGTCACAACCTCATGCCTGCCAAGCAGGTGCTTAAACCACTGAGCCAAACTCTCAGCCCTACAGTTTTTTGAGGCAGGGTTGCACTATGTAGTTCAGGCCAGCCTTGCTCACGTTGTAGCCCAAACCAGCCTCGAACTCACTATGCTCCTTCTACCTCAGCCTCCCGAGTACTGGGATTAAAGGTGTGTGCCGCCACGCCTAGCTTACATTTGTTTTTTTGTTTGTTTTGGTTTGGTTTTGAGTCAGGGCCTCACTATGTGAGTTCAGGCTGGCCTTGAACTCACTATGTAGCCCAAAATGGTCATATACTTGTCATGATCCTCCTACCTCACCCTCCTGAGTGCTGGGATTACAGACGCGCACCACTACGCCCAGTTTTGTTGTTGTTGTTGAGAAATGGTCTCACTATACAGCTCAGGCTGGCCCGAACTCATTATGTAGCCCAGGTTGACCTTGAACTCACATTGATCCTCCTGCTTTAGCCCCCAAGTGCTGAGATTACAGGTGAGCACCTTCATGCCCACCCCAAGTGACTATATCTGTAATCTCATTAGTTGACTATCATTTTTGGCCTACCTTGAACCTACCTCACTTGGTGGCTTTGCTCAGTAAAACATCCTTGAGTTGGGAGTGGTGCCACCTGTCATACTATACAAGCCCATGGGGTCTAAGGACTTCCTTGGAATGCAGATTTGTTAGATTATGAAGGAGGTATACTTTTCTTGAAATTTGAATGTTCATGGCTGTTTTTCAAGGACCCACTGTCTTGGTGTCAAAATTCTTAGGAAATGAAGCTAGTCTTCCTAGTGTGCCTGGGGTGCCAGGTGATGCTGAATTTGTTTTGTCAGATGGAGGTGGAGCTTGCAGCCATGCTGCTCTTGGCTGGTGATCCCGTCCAAGTCACAGTGACCCTCGACTGTTGTTGGTGTTGAATAAAACAACAGCAAATCCCTAACCTTCAGCAACCTTCTTAGACTCAGGCCAGGCCACTCTCTTCGCTTTGTTTGGCCTTTGTCTTTGTAGTTAAACAACTGCTTATTTTACCTTAGCTTTCATTTTGCCTGCCTGACGGAGACTTACAACCCTCATTCTGATGCATGGAATATTCTCTCTCTCTCTCTCTCTCTATCTATCTATATATATATATTTTTTTTAATTGTGAAAGACTCGAGGTTGTAGCTCAATGATAGACAGCTTGCCTAACATGCACGAAGTCCTGGTTCCATTCGCAGCACCACTCCCGTGCACAGACATATACACAAAATGGTGTGAAATATGATGCACATATGAAAAAGTGCGCAAAATGCTTAATCGCAAAGCAAATACTTGAGTAACCATTTACCCGAGTCGAGAAATGAATAGTCCCCGTTTTGGCAATCCTTCTTTTTTTTTTTTTTTTTTCTTTTTGCAGTACTGGGGATTGAACTCACAACCTCGCGCCTGCCAGGGCAGGCACTTAAGCCACTGAGCCAAACTCCCAGCCCTTAGTCCCCATTTTGAAGAACCCACTGTCTGTTCTTTCCCATTACAAATCTTCTCTCCCCCATCTTAACCTTTATTTAATCCCTTGCTCATTTATATGTACTTTTTACCACCAAAATATGCATTCACAAATCCTGTGGCCTGCACCTGCATCCTGTGTGTCTCACAAGTGCTGTTCAAGTTACTGCACAGTGCTCATTCATTTTCATTCCATCCTCTAAACAGAACACAAGTTATTTATCCATTCTTCTGCTGATGGAGTTTTGAACTGTTTCCAGTTTTAGAATCAGTTTGTCAAGTTCCTTTTTTTTTTTTTTTTTACTGATACCATGAAGTGAACCCTGAGTCTCCACATGAGCTTCATCCCCAGCCCTTTTATTTTTTATTTTGAGACAGGTTGTCACTAAGTTGCTAAATTGGGCGCGAATTTGTGATTCTCTTGCCTCAGCCTCCCAGAGTGCTGGAATTACAGGTGTGCACCACTATTTTTTTAAAAAAACTTCTGAGATTTTCATTAGAATGGTATTGAATCTATAGATAAGTTTGAGAATTCACATACTTGCATACTGAATTTTCATATTCATGAATGCATTATTTTAATTTATTTTTATTAACATTTATTAATTGTACATATTATATTATCACTCTATTTACTTATTTATTTATTTGGTACCAGGGATCAAACTCACAACCTTGCTCTTGCCAGGCAGGCACTTGTGCCACTGAGGTATATCCCCAGCCCCCACTCCATTTATTTAGGTCTTTTAGAATTTTTAGTTTCCTACTGTAATTAGAGGACTTTGCATATGTTTTTCTAGTCTTATTCCTAGGCATCGATGTTTTTAAAGTTTTTTAGTTGTTATTTATTTCATTTTTTATTTATTGACTGATTGATTTTAACAGGCAGGATCTTGTCATGTAGCCCAAGCTGTCCTTGAACTCACAACCCTCCCACCTCAGGATACCAAGTTCTGGGATTATACATGTGTGCCACCACACCTCACTTGTATTATTCTGTTGTATAATGCTGGATTCAACATGCTGATATTCACTCTAAAGTCTTTGTGCCTATACTCACAAATAAAAGTAATTTGTGCCTTCACTTTCTGGTACTGCTTTTCTTGGGTATTGGTATAAAAGTTACGTTAAAGCCAGATATGGTGGTGCATACTTTTAATTTCGTTATTCAGGAGGCTGAGGCAGGAAGGTCACAAGTTCAAGACCCACCTAGGCAACTTAGTAAGACCCCCCATCTCAAAAATAAAACTAAAAGGGTTGGGAATGTAGCTCAGTGCCTCCGGGTTCAATCCTTGGTACTGGGGGGAAAATTACTAACTTAAACATTAGTTGGTGGTTATTGTTCTATTTTCTGGAAGGAGTATAAACTAGCAGCTATTTTTCCCATCTGTGTTTGGTAGATTTCCTGTTGAAATAATTTGAGCCCTTTTCATCATAAGATATTTTTAAATTATAGCTTAATTTCTTCAACAACTTTGGATGAAGGTTTTGTATTTCTGTATTGGTCAGGTTGTAGTTTTCTGTGATTCCATTCTACTCAGTCTTCAAGTTTATTGGCATAATGTTATTCACAATATATCCTTATGTTTGTGGTAAAGCCTCTTTTTCATTTCTTTATGTTATTTGTGCCTTCTTTTTCTTCTACTCAGTCTCACTAGGGACTAACCAATTTTATTAGCCACTCCAATTTAGACCATTATATCTCTGGTGTGTGTTTTATTTTATATTTATTTATATTTTAAAATTATTTCCTCCCATCTACTTTCTTCCTTCCTTCCTTTCTTTTCTTTTTTTTTTTTTTTTTTTTTTTTTTTTTTTTTTTTTTTTTTTTTTTTTTTTTTTTTTTTTTTTTTTTTTTTTTTTTTTTTTTTTTTTTTTTTTTTTTTTTGTTTGTTTGTTTGTTTGTTTGCAGGCACAAGGAATCGAACTCAGGGACTCACACTTGCCACTGAGCTATATCCCTGACCCCCCATCTACTTTCTTTGGATTTATTTTGCAGTTCTTTTCCTAACATCTTAAAATGTTTAATTCATTGTATTTCAGTCTTTCTTCTTCTCTAAAATATGCAGTTAAGGTTATAAAATTCTCTGCAAGTATGGTTTTAACTTTATTTTACAAGTCTTGTTGCATTTTAAAAAACTGTATATACTCTCCTCCCACAGTATCCATGAAGGATACTGTGATTGCTCAAGTCCTTTATATAAAATGTCATAAATCGGCCAGGTGTGGTGGCGCACACTTTTAATTCCAGCACTCAGGAGGTTGAGGCCGGAGGATCATTGTGAGTTCGAGACTGGCCTGGGCTACAAAGAGAGTTCAAGGCCAGCCTGAACCGTATAGTGAGACCCTGTCTCAAAAAATAGGGCCAGGGATTTAGCTCAGTGGCATAAGCACCTGCTTGGCAGGCACGAGGTTGTGAGTTCGATCCCCAGTACTTAAAAAAAAAAAACCTCATAAATTATGCATCTAACCTTGGCACAGGCTTCATTTTTGTTCTTTCCTATCTTCTGGAGACTCCAATTAAACACATTAGATTTGATATTCCTTTTTTTTTTTTTTTTTTTTGCGGCACTGGGGATTGAACTCGTAGCCTCGTGCCTGCCAGACAGGCGCTTAAGCCACTGAGCCAAACTCCCAGCCCTAGTCTCTTGAGGCAGGGTCGCACTATGTTGCTCAGGCCGGCCTTGTGCTCGCGCTGTAGCCCAAGCCAGCTTCGAATTCACAATGCTCCACCTACCTCGGCCTCCCGAGTGCTGGGATTAAAGGCGTGCGCCACCACGTCCGGCAGATTTGATATTCTTATTTTTTATTTTATATCTTAGCTATTCTGATATTTAATGAAATATATTTTCCATTTGTCAATTCATACCTCAGCGCAGATTTTAAAATTCTCAATATTAACTGAATGTTAATCATAAAAACTTATGCTCAATATGTCAAAGTTAGGCAATATCAAGGGAAGTTGCTGATGTCACACACACACACACACACACACACACACACACACACGCCCTTCACTAAGCAGCCGCGGGTCAGGAGGGAGAAGGTGGGACCCAGGCAGCAGAATGAGCTGCTCAGCAGCAGGCATCAGTCAGCCTTCTCCCTCAGCCACAGTCGACTCTCAGCTGGTGCCTCTGTGGCCTCTGCTGGCAAGATTCCCTCTTCCGGGCAACAGGCAGAGCTCAGAGTCTCCTCACGCTCTATAAAGCACCGTTCAGTGTCTTCAGCAGCATACAAGGAAACTGATGCTCAGTACTCAGGGGCAGTAGACTAGGCCATAGCTTTATGCTGAAAATTCTGCTCAGAGGTCATTCAACTATGGGTATTAGTGAATCTATTTTTATCGCCTCCTTACACTTTCTTCCAATGAAAACTACCTTCTTTAATTAATTGCTCTTTAGGTATAAACATACTTTTCAAAAAAGTTTTCTCAAGAACATCATGGTCCAAACAAGTTTCACATTAACATGTTGGTAACTTTTTATAAAGAACAAAGTGTTTTCAGTATCAACAAGTGAGGTGAAAAAACACTGTATTAGTCAGTCTTTTATCACTGTGACAGAATCCTGACATATACAACTCATGGTTTCAGTTTTTCTGCCTCAAGTGGAAGAAACATCATGGCAGACAAAGGTGCTCACCTCATGCTGAACAGGAAGCAGAAGGTGGGAGGAGCTAGAGAGAGAGGAAAGGTGGGGACAGAATATACTCGCTCAGGTTATGCCCCCAGTGACATACCTCCTCCAACCAGACCACGCCTCCTAACAACACATTTAGCTATGAGTTCATCAATGGATTAAGGTATTGATGAATCAGTGTTCGCATGATCTCACCACCTTCCCAAAGCCCCACCTTTGAACCCTTGAGTCTTTGGCTGGGGCATTTTAGACCCAAACTGTTCACATGCTGTCAAAAGTAGTTTTTAGCCAGGTGTGGTGGTGCAAGCCTGTAATCCCAGCACTCGGGAGGCTGAGGCAGGATGATCGTTGTGAGTTCAAGACCAGCCTGGGCTACAAAGTGAGTTCAAGTCCAGCCTGAATTGCATAGTGAGACCCTGTCTCAAAAAGACAAAAAAAAAAAAAAGTAGTTCTTTTTTAGGAGTAAATGAAACATCTTTTAAAGACACTATGCAAACCTCATGGGGCACAACTAATATTCATTCTGCTAATTTACTCTTCAGCTGTGTCTAATTTTTGTTAAACTTTTCCATTGATTTTCTAATTTCAATCGCACTGTTATTTTAGTTCTAAAGTTTCTATGGTTCCTATTTGATTCCTTTACAAAACTTTTCAGAGTTTTTTAAATGTAATCCCCCCCCCTTTTTTTGTATCAGGGATCAAACTCACAATCTCATACCTGCAGGTAGGTGCTTAAGTCACCGAACTAAACCCCTGGCCCTATTTTTTGAGACAGGATCTCACTGTGCAGTTCAGGCTGGCCTTTGAACTCACTTTGTAGCCCAGGCTGGTCTTGAATTCACAGTGATCCTCCTGCCTCAGCCTCCCAAGTGCTGGGATTACAGGCGTGCACCACCATGCCCAGCTATAAGTTCCACTTCTGTGATAAAATTTTCCACCATGGTTTCTGTCTTCTTGGACAGAGTAAGCAGAATTTGCACCTGACTTTAACAGCCACAGGTCTCACGGCACTGTTTCTGTCAACTGTCATTCCTGTTGGTTCCTGTTCTTTCTGTCAAGCCATCTCATGAGCCTGATTCTCTATAATGGATGATGCATGCAGAAAATTATTTGTAGGAATAAATGGAGCCTAGGATGATGCTCTCAGATCCTAAAGAGGACTTCACTTTCTTTTGCCAGGTGCCTGGAGACATTAGCCACCTGGGACCTCCTTCATCCAATCTGCAAGCTGAATATTTTCTAGGCTACCTAATGCAGCTGGGCAGCAATCGTGTGGCAGCTGCATTACTTCCAGGCCACCCTTCCTCCTGAGGTCCTATTCTTTGAAATCAGAGTCCAAGCCAATGAATGGTTTACCAGGTCTCTGACAGTTGGCAGGCCCTGTATCCTGGCTTTTCCCCCATAGCTTTGTGCAGTTGTAAAATGTGCTGCTCGGCTTTTCAGCTGTCTCTTCAACTCAGGAAACAACCTGCAGACAAAAGCAGCTATGGTGTTGGGCTCACCTTTCTAGATTACTGCTTGGCCACCAGCCCACTAATTCTCATTGTCCTGGTAACTCCTTGCTGGCTGCTATTTTATCTATGCTTTTTAGTTGTTTTCACTGGGCAGGTTGGTACAAACTTACTTCAAACACCATTATTGGAAGTAAAAACAGCCACCTTTTTGTTTTTAAAGGCAAAAATTATGTGTCCACTGTATATAAATTACTAGTTTAGAGACATAAAATATGGAAGATAAACAAGAGGTCTCTGTCCTGAAACAACCTACAGCTTCCTGGAGAGAAAATGCCCTTATATTCAGCTTTTCTGCAGGCCAGAGACAAGGATGCATAGCACAGGGTAAGAAGAGTCCACAGAAGCCAGTATAGTGGTGCACACCTGTAATCCCAGAACTGAGGGAGGCTGAGGCAGGAGGATAGCAAATTCAAGTCCCAGCCCAGGCATTTTAGGGAGACCGTATCTCAAAATAAAAAATGAAGAGGGCTGAGAATATAGCACAGTTCAAAACCCTAGGTTCATCCCTAGGACTGAAAAAAAAAATCTCACAGGAGCACAGGAGAAGCAGCCCACTGAATGTGGCCTTGAAAGCTAGAGCCTAATAGTTTCTTATGGTTTGTTTGCTTAGGCTCACAGAAAACTGAACCTATACAGCTTGCTTCTCCATCTGTACAGCCATCCCCACTGTCAGTGTCCTATACCAGAATAGTGCATTTGTTACAGTCGTTAGCATCGACTGTCCACACTTTACCTGATGTTTCACTCTTGGTGTTATATGTTCTGTGAGTTTGAACAAAAGTATAATGACATGTACTTAACGTTATAGTCTCATGCAGAATAGTTTCACTGCCCAAAAAATTCTCTGTGCTTCACCTATTTGTCACTCTCTTCTCCCTTAATCCTCAGCAGCCCCTGATCTTTTGAATATCTCTACATCTCCCGTTTTGCATTTTCTGAAATGTCACAGTGTTGGAATTATATCATTTTTTGGCCTTTTCAGATCAGTTTTTTCACTTAGAAACATGCATTCAAAGTTTCTCCATGTCTTTTCATGGTTTGATAACTCCTTTCTTTTTAGCACTGAATAATATTCCACTGTTTGTACATACCATGATTTATTTATCCATCTATGTACTGAATGGCATCTTGACAGCTTTCAAACTTGGGCAGTGATGAGCAAAGCTGCTGCAAACACATATGCACATGTTTTTGTGTGAACATAAGTTTTTAAGTCACTCGGGGAACCCCCAAGAAGCAGGAGAGCAGTATCATATGTTAAGGATAGGCTCAATTTAGTAAGAAGCTCCCAACTGCATTCTACAATGGCTCTAACATCTTACATTCAGAAAGCGCGTTCCAGTTGCTTCACATTCTCACCAGCACATGGTGCTGTCGGTGTTCTGGCTTTTGGCTACCCTAATAGGTATATATGAGCATCTTCCAGTTATTTTAAATCATATTTCTCTAACAATGTATAAGGTAGAGCATGTTTTCAAATGTTCATTTGTTGCCTGTATATCTTCTTTAGGGAAGTATCTGTTTAGGACTTCGTTTCTCTTGTTTTTTCCTTTCCCTGTGTTGCAGATTGAACTCAAGGCCTTTGCACTGAGCTACATTCCTGGCCTTGTCATTTTTTTTTTTTTAATTTGAGACAAGGCCTTGTTAAGACACTAAATTGCTGGGTTTGAACTTGCAATTTTCTTGCCTTGGCCTCCCAAAATGCAGAAACTACAGGCATACGCCAGCACAGCTAGATTCTTTTGTAATTTTGAGACAGGGTCTTGCCAAATTACTCCGGTGGGACTTGATCCTTCTGCCACAGCCTCCCAAGTGCTGAGATTACAGGAATGTGTCACCATTGCCCAGTTATACAGTGGAACATTATTCATTCATAAAAAAAGAGTGGAGCACTGACACATGATACAAAGATGAACTTTTTTTTTTTTTGCGGCACCAGGGATTGAAGTCACAGCCTCACACCTGCCAGACAGGCACTTAAGCCACTGAGCCAAACTCCCAGCCCTAGTTTCTTGAGGCAGGGTCACACTATGTAGCTCAGGCCGGCCTTGCACTTGTGTTGTAGCCCAAGCCAGCCTCGAACTCACAGCACTCCACCTACCTCGGCCTCCCGCGTGCTGGGATTAAAGGCATGCGCCATCACGCCCGGCCTACAAAGATGAACTTTTGTCCATTTTTTAATGTTGTTCATTTTCTTATTGTTGAGCTTTTTTTTTGGGCACCAGGTATCAAACTCACAACTTTGTTCCTGCCAGACGGGCGCTTTAAATCATTGAGCCAAACTCCTGGCCCTAGTTTTTTGAGGCAGGGTTGCACTATGTAGCTCAGGCTGGCCTTGTGCTCACATTGTAGACCAAGTCAGCCTTGAACTCACAACACTCCACCTACCTCAGCCTCCCGAGTACTAGGATTAAAGGTGTGCACCACCATGCCCAGCTTGTTGAACTTTTTTAAAAATTATTTTTTGTATCTTTATTGAAGTTTGATTGATTGGTTGGTTGATTCATATGTGGAACTGTGGACTGAACCCAGGGCCTCATGCATGCTAGGCAAGCACACTATCACTGAGCTACATGCCAAGCCCACTTATTGTTGAGTTTTAAGAGTTCTTTTTGTATTTTGGATAATAGTCCTGTGTGTTTTGCAAATACCTTCTCCTAGTCTACAACTTCTCTTCATTCTCATGATGGTGTGTTTCACAGAGAGACATTTTAATTTTCTTTTCTTTTCTTTTCCTTTTTTTTTGCAGCACCGGGGATTGAACTCACAACCTCGCACCTGCCAGGTGCTTAAGCCACTGAGCCAAACTCCTGGCAACATTTTAAATTTTAATGAAATCCAGACTATCAATTATTTCATTCATGGATGATGCCCTTGTTGTTTTATCAAAGTCATTGTCATGCCCCAAACCATCTAGATTTTCTTCTTTGTTATTATCTAGCAGTTTGTTAGTTTTGTGGGGGTTTTTTTTGTTTTGTTTTTTGTTTTTTTTGTGGCACTGGGGATTGAACTCACAACCTCGCACCTGCCAGGGCAGGCACTTAAGCCACTGAGCCAAACTCCCAGCCCTAGTTTTTTGAGGCAGGGTCGCACTATGTAGCTCAGGCCAGCCTTGTGCTCACGTTGTAGCCCACGCTGGCCTTGAACTCACAACACTCCTCCTACCTCAGCCTCCCGAGTGCTGGGATTAAAGGCGTGCGCCACCACGCCTGGCTAGTTTTGTGTTTTAACATGCAGTTCTATGATCAATCCTGAGATAGGTTTTGTGAGGGGTGTAATGTCTGTGTCTAGAGCCATTGTTTTGTATGTGTATGGCCAATTGTTCCAGCACCACTTGTGAAAAGATTATCTTTTCCCTATGGTATCACTTTTATTCTTTTGTCAAAGGTCAGTTGGCTATATTTATGTGACTCTATTTCTGGACTCTATTGTGGCCCATTCAACAGCCAGTGGTATTGACACCAATACTACACTGTGTTGATTGTTGTAGCTTTATAGTAAATGTTGAGGCCAGGTAGTATCTATCCTCCAACTTTGTTTTTTCCTTTATAATGTATAGGCTATTCTTGGTCCTTTTTTTTTTTAACCAGAAATTGAACTCAGGACCTTGTGCTTACCAGACAGGCGCTTATGCCACTGAGCTACATTCCTGGCCCCTCTTGGTCTTTTCTCTCCTCATATAAATTTCAAAATCGGTTTGTTGATATCCAAAACTTCGTTGAGCTTTTTGACTGAGATTGTATTGAATCTATAAATCACCCTAGGAAGAACTGACATCTTGACAATATTGATTTTTCCTATTCACAAACATAGAATATATCTTTTTTTTTTTTTTTTTTTTTGGTACGGGGGATTGAACTCCAACCTCGCGCCTGCTAGGCAGGTGCTTATGCCACTGAGCTAAATCCCCAGCCCTATTTTTTTGAGACAGTCTCACTATGCAGTTCAGGCTGGCCTTGAACTCACTTTGCAGCCCAGGCTGGTCTCAAACTCGCAACAATCCTCCTGCTTCAACCTCCTGAGTGCTGGGATTACAGGCATGTGCCACCATGCCTGGCAAATAGAATATGTCTTCATTTACTTAGGTATTTTTTAGAAAATAAGAGTTCATTTTTTATCATAACCTTGTACATATTTTGTTAGATTTATACCTATTTCATTTGGGGGGATGTTAATGTAAATAGTATTGTGTTTTTAATTTTAAATTTCATTTGTTTACTGGTGGTATATAGAAAAGCAGTTGGCATTTGTATTGTATTAACATTGTGTTCTGCAACTTGGCTATGATCACTTATTTCAGGTTTTTGTTGATTCTTTTGGATTTCCCACATAGACGATTATGCCATCTACAGACAGTTTTACTTCTTCCTTTCAAATCTGTATACCATTTTTCTTAAATTGTATCAGCTGAGACTTCCAATACAGAGTGGCGAGAGTGGATATTCTTGCCTTTTTCCTGATTTTAGAGAGAGAGCTTCTAGTTTCTCACCATTAATATGATGTTAACTGTATTGTTTGTTTGTTTGTTTGTTTTGGGAAGATGTTCTTTAGCCAGTTGAAGATATTCATAGATTGCTGAGAGTTGTAATCATGAATAGGTGTTGGATTTTGTCAAATGTGTTTTCAATATAGCTACAAAGTTTATTTTTATTTTACTTTTTTTTTTTTTTTTTTTTTTTTTTTTTTTTTTTTTTTTTTTTTTTTTTTTTTTTTTTTTTTTTTTTTTTTTTTTTTTTTTTTTTTTTTTTTTTTTTTTTTTTTTTTTTTTTTTTTTTTTTTTTTTTTTGTGGCACCGGGGATCAAACTCACAACCTCTCACCTGCCAGGCAGGCGCTTAAGCCAGTGTTTTGAGACAGGATCACATTATGTAGTTCAGGCCGGCCTTGCACTCACGTTGTAGCCCAAACGGGCCTGGAACTCACAATGCTCCTCCTACCTCAGCCTCCCGAGTGCTGGGATTAAAGGCGTGCGCCACCACGCCTGGCTTACAGTGTCTTTTTAAACTGCCCTGTATATTAGTGTAGATTGCCATAATCATTCATTATGAACTGATTTTTTTTTTTTTTTTTTTTTTTGGACAGGGGTTCACTATGTAATTTGGGCTGGCCTTGAGCTCACTTTGTAGCCCAGGCTCATCTCCAGTCAATTGGCAATGATCCTCCTGCCTCAACCTCTGAAGTGCTGAGATTACAGGTATGAGCCACCACTCCTGGTTTGATTTTTTTTTTTTTTTTTGAGACAGGTTCTGACTGTGTAGTGCAGGCTGGCCTGCAACTTGCAGTGATGTTCCTGCCTCAGCCTCCTGAGTGCTGCAGTTACAGACATGTGCCACCAGGCCTGGTTTAAGCTGATTCTTTTCAGTTTTGAATACTTGGGGCAACATTTTATTTCAGAGTTTTGAGTTTTTATGGTTACTTCAGGGTAGTATGTGTGCCCCTCATCTTACTGCACTTATAATAAGAATTTTCTTTATTGTTAGCCTTTCTTGGTCTAGGCAAGTTATTTCACAGGTTGCTGAAGAAATTAAAAGGGATTCTACCTCATGGACTGAGGAGAGACTCCTTGACTGCCCAAAATTCTTTTCTTTAAAGACTTACTGAAAAAAAATTATTGAGATATAGTGTACAATCATAACATTCATCACTTAAAGTGTACAATTCAATGGCTTTTTGTAGGGTCTGGAGTTGTGTGCCCATTACCACAATCAATTTCAGGACATTTTTATTGCCTCAAAAAGAAATACCACATCCCTACCACTTTCCTAATCTCTCCCTCCCTAGCCCCAGCTATAGGCAATCACTAAGCTACTTCTCCATCTATGGATTTGCCCACCAAGGACATTTCATATAAACGGAACCTGCAAGATGGGAGTCTTTGTGACTAGCTTCTTTCATCAAACATAATGTCTTCAGGGTTATCCATATTGTGGCATGAGTCAATACTGCCTCCAATTTTTATGGAGGATTTATATTCCAGGGTAAGGATATACCACATTTTGTTTATTCATTCATCAGTTTATGAACATTTGGGTCATTTCTATTTTGAGTTATTACAAATAATGCTTTGTAAACATTTATGTACAAAGCTGGTGTGGTGGCACACACCTTTAATCCCAGCACTCGGGAGGCTGAGGCAAGATCATTGTGAATTTGAGACCAGCCTGGGCTACAAAGTGAGTTCAAGGCCAACCTGAACTGCACAGTGAGACACTGTCTCAAAAAATAGGGCTGGGGATTTAGCTTAGTGGCTCAAGTGCCTGCCTGGCAGGCACAAGGTTGTGAGCTTGATCCCTGGTACAATAAATAAATAAATACAAACAAACAAACAAACAAAATTCATATACAAGTGTTTCTGTGCATGAAGACTTTCGCTTCTGGTGTGTATACCTATAGGAGTGGAATTTCTGGGTCACAAAATAATGATGTTTAAACATTTGAGGAACTTCCAGACTACTTTCTGCAATAGCTGCCCCATTTTACATTCCTACCAGAGGTGTATAAAGGTTGCATGTATTTGCCAACACCTTTTATCTTCTTTTTTTTTTTTTTTTGGATACCAGGGATCAAACTCACAACCTCGTGCCTGCCAGGCAGGTGCTTACGCCACTGAGCTAAATCCCCGGCCCTATTTTTTTGAGACAGGGTCTCACTATGCAGTTCAGGCTGGCCTTGAACTCACTTTGCAGCCTAGGTTGGTCTCGAACTCACAACAATCCTCCTGCCTCAGCCTCCCAAGTGCTGGAATTAAAGGTGTGCGCCACCATGCTCAGCTATCCTGTTTCTAATTATGGCCATCCTAGTGGATGAAGTGGTGTCTTCTTGTGGTTCTGCTTGCATTTCCCTGTTGATGAGTGGTGCCACCATTTTCTGGCCTGTCTGGAATGGCAATCCTACTTGTGATTTTTTTCATCTGGTTCTGCTTTCAGCTGATCTGCATCATTTTCTGCCACTAGGATAGAGGGGAACCCAGATCCCATTTTGCAAAAAGAAAGACACTCCTCAGCCTTGGTCTACCAGACTGACTTGCTTTATGCTTTGTTGGCATTTCCTCCCATTTCAGATTTCCCACTGATTTTTCTTTAACACTTAAAACTGCTCACCTCATTTTTCTGCATTAAGCTGGTACATCTCACTTAATTTATATACAGCTTTTAAACGTCTTGCTCCTGGAGAGGTAAAAGCAGTACATTGTGGAAGACACCTATAATCCTCCCAGCACTCTGGGAAGCTGAGGCAGGAGGACTGAAAGGTCAAGCCTAGTCTGAGCAACTTAGCATCTTAGTGACACCCTGTCTCGGAGTAAAACATAAAAACAGGGATGGGGATATAGCTCAACATGAAGGCCCTGCGTTCAGTCCCAAATATCACTCCCTGACACATATATACTAACGAAGACCAACCAAAGTACTTCTGGAGACTGTGGCCTGATTTTCCTGCCATAGCACAACCTCTTCCACCTGCAGACCAGCTTCTTCCCTGTGTTTCCCAAGCCCTGGCTCTGTTGTCTGCTCCCCATATGCTCGCCAGGGGTGCGTGTAGGTGGCAGGGCAGCAAGGTGGTTTCCTGTGTGAGGGTCAGCAGCTCAGGAACCTGTGAGGAAGGCTGCAGCTCAACCCAGAGCAGTGTGCACGCAACAGGGACCCCAGCTAGCCGGGTGGGCATCACCACGCTACCCCAAGGCTCAGAGGTAAGGCTGGGTCACCCAGAGCGATGAAGCTGGAAGGATTGCTTCCAGCTGCCAGGAGTCTACCCTGGGAACGATATGACCCAAACCCTCCCCATTTTTTGGCAATTAAAATATTGAATAAGGGAGTCCACCCTCTTCCTCACCTGCTACACTTAGTAGGATACCAAGGAAAGGAGGAAATAGTACAGTGTTTTTATGTAGCCCTCACTCTTT
>RJWM01025251.1:0-29476 GCA_004363535.1 Dasyprocta punctata | reverse complement strand
AGGTTGTAGTGGCTCTCTCTGAATTCATGGCTGCAGCTACATTTGAGTGCTTTGATATCTGAACCTTTGGAAATAATTCCTGCAGTAGCCCTACAAAGGCACACTGCAATGGAGATCTCTTTTCAAAGGAATATCTCAGAAACAATTTACATTTTTATATCTTTGATCCTTTTATGGATGTAGCTTTGCCAAAACCTAGAATGTTCTTAAGGTTCCTCTCTCAATATACTGCTACAAAATAAGTACACTGCTTCGTTTAGATGTTGCTAGCATTCATATCCACCTTGGCCACAATTTTAAATGTACTCCTTTTGTGGCAAACTTCAAGTGATTCAGATATTCCCATTCTGCTCTTTGTTTCTTATTCTCACTGTCAACCTGACTAATAGGAACCCATAATGCTTATTCTGCTGCATTGATGCTTTGGTTCTTTAAAATGTCCTCTGTCAGATTAATTACTCCATCACCTTTAAATTAAACCTCCAACAAAGACTCGAGGATAAAACCATGTAGTCAAGTTCTTTACTAGAATGTAATATGAGCGGTCTCTATTCCAATTCCCAACAGAGTCCTTCTTTCCGTTGGAAACCTCATGAGCTTATTTTTACTGTCCACATTCCTAACAGTATTGTTGTCCTGTGAGTATTCCCCAGAATCATCTCTAAGTTCCATTTATAGCATTTTAGGTTTTCTGTAGCTTACTTGTCCAAGTTACCCTTGCAGACCAACTCCAAAGACTTCTAAACCACATCATCAAGTATAGTCATAGGAAGTAGAGATCTCACTTTTAGGTACCAATTTTCTCTGTTTGTCAGCTTTCTATCACTGTAAAATGCACCTAAAATAATCAAAACAGCATCAGGAAATGCTTATTGTTACTAACAGTTTCAGAGGTTTTAGTTTATTGCCACTTATGCATGTTGCTTTGGGACCTCTACATCAGGGAAGAAATGTGTTCAACAGAAGGCTGCATATATTATTGTGACCCAGAAGCAGAAAACAGTGGATGAGAAAACAGTATCCCAATACTGTGTTTCCATTATCAGTATCCCCTCAAAGAGCTAACTTTCGGGTTAGTGATACAGCTCAAACTCACAGCACCTGCCTGGCAAGCACAAGGTCCTGAGTTTAATTCTCAGTACCAAAAACAAAACAAAACAAAAAAGCTAACTTCTTCAAAGTTTGTTCTGTAATTTAAAAGTTTCATAAACTCCAAAAGTGGCATAGGCTACCAAGCAACATTTAGTACATCACACTTTGGGGACTATTTAAAATTAAAACTATAATAGCCTCCATTTTGTACATGAGGACATTGAGTCATTAGAAGGAAAAGTAAACTTCTTCAGATAATCAATTTAGAAAGGGGTAGAAAAAATGCTTTTAACCCAGTCTCTAGCTGAATAACACATTATCTTAAGACTTTTATGGAAAAATTATTGCCTTTTAAATCTTCGAAAACTTACATACTTAAATTAGTAAAAATTTATTGAAGTAGGAACTCATCAAATCTGTGCCTAATTTCTCTTCAAGATTTCCATGCTTTAACAAAACAGCAAAGAAGCAAGTTTCAGAAATGAATAAGGAATGAGAAAGAAAAATAAAATTTTTCCCTTATTACTAAAGTTCAAGTTCATGACTTGTGGGTTTTCAAATATTGCTATTCATTAGTGTTTAAGACTCCAAGTTTATATCATGAAATTTACAAATCACTAGGTCAAATGACAATTTTCATTTTAAAAATATGCACATATCATTTTTTTTTCCAGAATATTACTCAAAACAATTCATTTGGTGTTACTGCAAGGACATAAAGTTTGTGTCTGTTAGATATGCAATGGAAAGCAGAAAGTAGGCTAAAACTTAGCATTTCTGCCTTCAGTTTATATCTGTCTCTTTTATTACTTTTTTAAAAGTTTGGGAGCCGGGCGTGGTGGCACACACCTTTAATCCCAGCACTCAGGAGGCTGAGGTAGGAGGAGCATTGTGAGTTCTGGGCCGGCTTGGGCTACAATGTGAGCACAAGGCTGGCCTGAGCTACATACTGCGACCCTGCCTCAAAAAACCAGGGCCGGGAGTTTGGCTCAGTGGCTTAAGCATCTGCCCTGGCAGGTGCGAGGTTGTGAGTTCGATCCCTGGTGCTGCGAAAAATAAATAAATAAATAAAAGTTTGGGTAAGATCCTCACGCAGATCTGCACATCAGCATGTTAATCACTTAATGAACAGCTGCGTGAAATATAGGCAGAGCAAGATTTCGTATCCCTAAATTTACCTAACTTATCTCATCCATCTGTAAAACTGAGGCTACTAAATTAGAGTAATTTTCAAGATTTTCACGGCGGTTCAATTGTTAGCTTTTGCAGTAACATTCCAAAGCCCCTGGAGTAGTACCTAGAAGTCTTCCATCATTGTCCAAAATCTTTGGTCACACTGTATTCCAGGAAAAGCAGATAAGCTTGTTATAAGATTTCAGTCCTAAACTGGAGCAGTGACCTGATGACAGGAAGTAGAGCTGCCAGCCTGAGAAGGATCAATCCTCCCATAGGAACAAGATTGTCCACTTCAAGCCATAAAGACTTCTTTGGAGGTAATTCGCAGATTGCTACCACACCCACATAACAATTCATTAGACTAACCCTAGATCAGGGTTATCACTCTGCTAACTTTGCAAATCTGCTAAGTACACAAACACCTGAATCTTACCTTTTTTGCCCCTTTCCTATAAAATCTCAAAGTTGATGTGTCCCTTAAAATGACAGGTTTTTTTTTTGTTTTTTTGGTGGCATCAGGGATTGAACTCAATCTTGCACCTACCAGGCAGGCACTTAAGCTGCAGAGCCAAACTCGCAGCCTTAGTTTTTTTGAGGCAGGGTCACACTATATAGTTCAGGCCAGCCTTGCGCTCATGTTGCACTCATGTTGTAGCCCAAGCCGGCCTCAAACTCACAATGCTTCTCCTACCTCAGCCTCCAGAGTACCGGGATTAAAGGCATGCACCACCACACCCAGATTAAAATGACAGATTTTTGAACCTTTTGACAGAGCCTGGTTTGTTGGTGTGACTGGGAAAACAACACTCAGTCTGTTAGATGTCATGAATGCTGAATTCCTGGTCTCACAAGTTTTAAGAATGAAGTCACAAATAAAAGGAGGAGGTTAGGAGATATTTATTGGAAATAATAATAAGAAGAATAACTCCTGTGTTTCTGAGTGGATGGGCTCAGGGCCTCTCAATCCAGAGCTAATTATGGATGAACAGAGCACAGGAGTTGCTAAATTATTATTATTATTTTTTTTATTTATTTATTTATTTATTTATTTATTTATTTATTTATTTTGCGGCAGTGGGGATTGAACTCACAACCTCACACCTGTCAGACAGGCGCTTAAGTCACTGAGCCAAACTCCCAGCCCTGGTTTTTTGAGGCAGGGTTGCACTGTGTAGCTCAGGCCGGCCTTGTGCTCGCGTTGTAGCCCAAGCCGGCCTCGAACTCACAACGCTCCTCCTACCTCAGCCTCCAAGTGCTGGGATTAAAGGCGTGAACCACCACGCCTGGGTAGGAGTTGCTAAATTATTTAGTGGCTTTCTAGCACAGGTATTTGTGACCAATTGGAACTCAGGCTTATAACCTAGTTTTTAACATGTGGGCTTTAAAGGACACTAGGATTTTAAGGAAAACTCAACTAGTTATTTAGCATTTTAAATTCCCCAGAACTCAAGAGCTTACTAGGGAGTGGCTGGACCTTGCATTAGTACAGACTGGGATGCATTGCATATTGCCTGAGCAAGTTTGTTCTTGGTCCAAAGCTCTAGTTCATTTTCTGTATAATAGTTAACTAAATTAGATAGAAATCAACATTCAGTCAGAGAGGGATCATGCCCTCAAGGAAGTCAGCACAGATGAGACACACAAAGATGTGGCTTTAGACAAATCTAAAGACAGCCAGGTCTATGTGCCTCACTATAGAAAGAGCAGCAATTTGAGATTATACTGTAACTAGCACCACCAGACCCAGAAAGGCATCAGATACGTAGATGGGTAAAGATAATATCTGTGCTCATTCCTCTCCAAGAATGTCTTTGCTCTATCCATATACCCTTGCAATGTGACTTATTTCCCCACTGGATCAAAATTAGTTAAGTGACTATACAATACTTTTAATCCTACAGGCTAATCGCAAGTTGACCAAGGTTGTAATTTTGGGGGTATAAATTGCTCCAACAGAAAGCCTTGGTGGCTTTACTCTCTTAAATTTACTCTCCTAACTTCCTCCTTTGGTTTGCAACTTCATCCCTTGATGTTGTGATACCATGAATTTGGCACATCTAACATCTAACAGATTGATAGTTATTTTTCCTATAACATAATGGAGATTCCCCAAGATAGGAAATTAATACAAGGTAAACCCCCAATGAAGTTCCCTTAATTTCAACTTTCTCATGCTGCTTTATCTTTTCTTTTCTTCTCTTTTCTTTCTTTTCTTTTCTTTCTTATTACATGGAGGCATGTTTTATTAAGGCCCAGAAACCTAGCCTAAGAAAGCTTTTGGTCCTATTTGTCATTACGTCTTTGGGGTATATAGGACTTGGGAAATAGTGAAAAGTCTCATAGATAAATTTCCTAGAAAAGCCATGTAGTAATTGGAGTTACTTTTTATACCTAATCTATATCATCATTTTTTTCTATTGAGTGTTTAAGACAAAGTTAAAGTGAGATCAGAGTTAAGCAAAATTAGGATTCCACAGAAGTTACTATAGGGGCTATGCACAGAGGCTCTTAGCTCCTCAGTCAGTATCAACAGTGAGAATAGGTTACTCTTGTTAGGCCATGTGGTTTCCTATGGAAATATGGGAGACGTTTTTCTCTGATGACACTTCTTTTTAGTACCCTACATATTGGTTGACTCCTGTCCTCTAAGATTCAACAGTCTGCCTGCAAGTCAGTTGTGTGACCCATCGGAATTATAAGATCCTGTAGAGAGCTGCCCTCACGTCCTGGGTCCTTATTGACCTTTGAAACTCAGGGCCTAGATATTGCTTGTCTTATTAAGCAAGTTATTTTTCTTAGCTTTGGTACTCAAGCCTCGGTTCTTTAACACCCAAAAGATCGTTTACACCAGTACTAAAGTGGGAGAAGTACATTTGACTACCACGATCTTATATGGATAGCAAGCACCTTGAAATACAAAGTATGAGCAGAAAGCTGTTTTTGATTTTCAGTCATTGTTATCTCAGTTGAATTATTACAGAATGTTAACGGATAACAATTATTAAATTTCATAAGGAAAATTTGAGATCCAGGAAGCATAACATTTTAGCACGACAATCATCAGATTATTACATTAAAACCATTAGGTTTTGTTGTTACCTGTGAAACATATTTAAATTTCCATTTTAGTGAAAAATAATTTTAGTTAGCTTTATTTAATTATACAATAGTAAATAACATAAAGAAACTTTTATCTAATTTATTACCTTTTTAAATCAGTACCACTTAAGTAGAATGTACTTTTTAAAGTAACAGCTTTATTGAACTGAAATTTGAAGTCAGTTTACAAATTTAAGTATGAGTATATTTTAGCACTTTGATATAATTTTTGTTATTCCAAAACAGAACACTCTTACAAGTTTTAACCTCTGTAATATACTGGGATACAGGGTTTATCCAAGTACTTTTGTCACACTATAATGAGTATTTCTGAGAGCTCAGCAGAATGGCCTGTGTCATATGTATTTCTACATAGCCTTGCCAACATTCTTCTCAGGATTCTTTTGTTATTCTGTAAGTTTAAACCTTTTACTGCAATTTTCCTTTTTTATCTTTCTCATCTGCATCTCATTTCATAGGCATACAGTCTTTTTCTAGCATGTACATCACAACTCTTATTTTGCTACTCTTTACCAAATTACAAAGACACTCCCACATTTTAGATATTTTTTACAGCAGAACTCCCACTTTTTGTGCCAAATCTGTATTAGTCAGGGTTCTCCAAAAGAAAAAAAAAAGAACAGTACAATATAGATATGCATCTCTCTGTGTGTTTGTGTACCTGTAAATCAATATACTTATATGTAATATCACTATAATAAGTCATCTCATATCTATGTATTATAATGTATACATAGTTAATTTTAATATAATAAACTGATTTATTATGTACTCTAAGAAACTAAGACATGTTACATGAAGGCTGAGATGCCAGCCAAGCTCATGACATGATTCATTTCCTTTTCAATCCTGAGAACCAGGGGATCTGTTGTCAAAGAACAGAAAATGATATTCCATATCTAACAGGAGATAATTTCGAGGAAATAGAAGGAAAATAAACTTTTGCGTAGTATGTGAAATGGAATTCCACCAGTTTTAAGGACAGTGGCTTACTAAAGATGAAGTCTGTTTTTAAATATATCCTCCCTTCTCCTAAAACACAGAACATTTGAAAACTTAATTGTAATTCTATGCTTTTTTTTTCTCAAGGTATGTTGTTGTTACTATATAATTATCTCAAAAGAAAAAAAATGGAAACTATTCATGTAAATTATATACAATAGCTGCATAATTACCACAAAGGAAAGCTATGAAACAATGCCAACATTGCTTTCTTGTTTGCATCTCACACTTTTATGACACTGAGCCTTATCATAATTCTTGAAAAGATAATTGTTACCAGCCATTTGGATGCGCTCTATTGTTATTCATTTAAATTGCATCTCGACTTTCAAAATATTTTTTCAGATCAGTAATCTGAAGGATAGGAAGACATACTCTATTTGCAAAATGCACGTACCTGAGTGGTGTCTACTGGCACTCTGGCAACCACATACACAATTTCCTATTTTTCTCTACAACTCAAATCTTCCATCAAACTGCACTTTCTAATCACAAGTCCTTGAAATCTTCATTTAAAATATCTTGAACTCAGTCATTTATATGTATATTTGAAGTTGGCTATACATGAACTCAAATTGCTCATCAAAATGCAAATCTTAGTACTACAGCTTCAGTGATAATACATATGATTATTGCTATTAACAATTCATAATAATTTAATTTACATTTACTTTTTGATATATTAACATTCTTTTAAGCAGTTTACATGAATTATAATATTTAGCAGGCTTCCAATAATGTGTAATAGTTATCATTTTACCAGTTAAGAATTTGAGATTCAGAAAGCTAAATTTTTTTAAAAGTCTCAACACATCGGAAACATTACTTTAAAGCTTTATTTTACTTATCTCTAGAAACTTGAATGTTATTATTAGTAAGCTGCTTTCCTTGTCTCTACTTGAGAATGGCATGTACATCCCAAATGGGAAAACAGAAAGTCTTATATTACGAATTTCTTTTTAAAACGTGCCATGAAATGCCACTATATAAATATGTCTATTGATATATTCCAGTGAAAATCTTTACTTTGACTTCAGTCTCTCAACTTGCTTTCAGGATAATGAAAGATCTTGTTTTGGGACTCAGTCTAATTTTATTACTACACATCCCACCATCTCGCTCCATTTTTCTTGGTTTAGTTCTTGCACATCTTTCAACATGATTGTAATTTATATCCTTACCTTAATACTATTGCTGCATGTGATCCTAAAAATGAACCATTTTGGTTTCTAAGTCATTTTGGATTCCATGAGTCTAATAATTGAGCCCTACATATTTGTCACTGTTAGGGCAAACATACAGACATTTATCCTGTGTATGAAAGAGAAATTGGCAATATCGCTTAATGCAGCACCTTTACTTTTAATAAAATATTTCCCTAGTGATCTTCAATTTTCTGTAACTTCCTGAAACATTGTATAATTACTTATCTCTTTCATTTCTCTATTGTTAAATTTAAATGTTTTATAATGTTATACATAAAATCATGTATGTGTTGCTTTATTTGCATTTAATTAATTATTAATGTTTTTCAACATCATTTCATATATTTACTGTCCATTTGGATTTTTAAATTCTGGTTCTTCTGAAATGTTCTAAATTTCTGGATATCTTATTCATTCTCATCTATACCTTTTTTCTACAAATTGTGTTACTTTAAAGGAACCATCACAAGTTATCTCGAATGTCATTTATAAAATTTTTTTCATCTCCCTGAAAATGTCCTTTATACCATCAATAACAACCTGTACTATGTTGTTTGATTATTTATTAGTCCAAATCTTCTGTTTCTGAAAACCAAAATCAATGTGTTCTATATGAAAATGTATTAAAATTATTTTATGTTATCCCACAGTGTGTGTTACATAAGTCCATGTTGAATAAATAAATCAGCATAAAACAAATGGAATAATTGTGAAACATTTCCACCAGAATGGAATATTCAAAATAGCAGTGACTTTGTTCCATTAATTGTTGACCTAAACCGTTGCATGGCAGACAATAGTTACTAAACATTTTTTGTGTAATTGAATTATCTTTTGATTGCTTAGGATAACTTAGTGTTATCAATGGTTTCTTACCCATGTAATATAAAGTTGATGCTGCTAAAGATGACATAAACAGAATAGCATTAGTTTCCATTTGAAATTCATGTCTGTTGTCACACAAACACATACATACACAATTTATCTCAACATAATATGTTTTGAGAGCCAATATAAGTGATGATGGAAATTTTCCTTTAAATAAGAAAAATTAGAAAAAAAAGACAAAGTCAGTATTAATTTGCTGAGTCTGTTTTGGTTGGTACTTGAATGATTTTGAAGTATCATCTACAGAGCCTTCCTAGGCATTACAAAATAGGTTTGTTATGTTGGCAACCTCATAAAACAGCTCACAAATGACTTGCCACTTTGCAGGTAGCAATTATTTCCATAGGCAAGGCATTTAAATATTTGCTTTCCTTTTATGCCTCATAAAGGGGAAAAGGTCTTCCCAGAAGTAAAAAAGATTGTATTTGCACAAAGATTACAGAGAGCCTGATGTCTTTGAATAACTGCCTGGAATCCTGGCTAACGATCAAAATACTGTTCTACAAAGCACATTTGAATAATGTGTGATCTGAAGATGGAGGGAAATGTACTGCCAAATATCTACTGGTCGCTTAGGTTTTCCAATTATTATTCACTTCCCTTTTATAAAAAATTTTTTGAGAAGTTACATTGGAACAAAGAAGGCTAGTTTTATTCTTTGTGTAGGCAAGTAAGGGGAACAAATCAAATTGCTCAACAGTATTTGTTTATGTTGGCTGGCATGTATAAATACCAGCATATTATTGTTTAGCTGGGTTGTTCAACACCAGGTAGGGCAAGCAATTAAACAGAGGGGAAAAATAGGGAACCTTCAGCAGAAAAATAATATGGTAAAGTTAATCAATGTAAATAAGTTAAAACCATCAATGTAAATGCTCTTGATTCACCAATCAAAAGAAGCAGACTGGAAGAATGAATCAAGAACAAGGCTCAACAATATGCTGTATTCAGGAAAGACATTTAATACAAAAAGAAATTCATAGACTAAAAGCCAGGGATCAAAAACAATACTCCACATGACAGGAACACAGACAAAAGCAAGAGTAGCTATTCTATTTGCAGACAATTTGAACTTCAAACCAAGAAGAGATAAAGGTCACTACATACTTGTTAAGGGAATATCCCAGGAAGAAGAGATGATAATCATAATATATATGCAACAAATACAGGAAAGCCCAAAGGTATAAAACAAATATTAATGGACATTAAAAATCAAATATGCACTAAAAGAATTGTAATGAGGACCCACTGTCACAAACAGACAGATTGACCAGACAAAAAATCTGCAAATAAACCATCAAAACTGTACCAAAACTGTGAACAAATGGACTTAATAGATTTTTACAGAGTTGTTTTTTTTGTTTGTTTGTTTTTGTTTTGTTGTTGCTGTCTTTTTTTTTTTTTTTTGCAGCATCAGGGATTGAACTCACAACCTCATGCCTACCAGACATGCGCTTAAGCCACTGAGCAAAACTCCCAGCTTTACAGAGTATTATACCAAACAACATTAGAATACACATTCTTCTCAGCTGTGCATGGAATTTTCTCTAAAATAAACCACATACTAGCTCAAAGAACATGCCTAAGTAAATGCAAAGTAACTGAAATTATCCCATGCATATTATCTGACCATAGTGCAATGAAACTGGAAATCAATGGCAAAAGAAATCATGAAAACCCCATAAACACATGGCAATTAAATAACACCCTCCTGAACAACCAATAGATCACAGATGAAATTAAAGAGGAAATTAAACAATATCCCCAGTTAAATAATAATTCTGATACAACGTACAGTAATTTATAGGATGCAATGAAAGGAGTCCTAAGAGGGAAATTTATTCTAATGATTTCTTATATCAGGAAAACAGAATGAGCTTAAATAAACAACATAATATGTCACCTAAAGCTTCTAGAAAAGAACAAGTCAAACCCAAAGCCCATATTAGGAAGGAAATTGCAAAGATCAGGGCCAAAATTAATGCAATTTAGGCTAAGAAAACAATACAAAGAATCAATGAATCCAGGAGTTCAATATTTGAAAGGTTAAATAAAATTCATAAACGATTAGCCAACTTTATTTATTTATACCTGGAATCAAACTCAGGGTCTCACACCTTCCTGGCAGGCACAATGCCACTGGACTATATTCCTGACCTTTGCCTATCTTATTAAAAAACTGAAAAGAAAAGATTCAAATTAAGGCAATTAAAAATGAAAAAGGTACAATTACTACAGATCATGTGATAATTCAGAAGATCATCAACGCCTACTTTGAGAATCTTTAATAAGATAGAAAACACAGAAGAAATGGACAGATTCCTAGATATGACTGAATTACTGAAGTTGAATCAAGAAATGTAAAACTTCTAAATAATCCAGTATCAGTTAATGAAACTTAAAATGTAATTTAAACATTACCAACAAATAAAAGCCCAAGTCCAGATGGATTCACCGCTGAATTCTATAAGAAATGTAAAGATCTACTGCCATTACTTCTCAAACTCTAATGAAATTGAAAGAGAAGCAGTACTCCTTAACTCATTCATGGAGGGAAATGTAATCCTGATACCAAAACCAGAGAAGGAACCAACCAAAAAAGAGAACTATAGTCCAGTCTCCCTAAGGAACATAGATGCATTAGTCCTCCATAAGATACCATCAAACAGAATGCAGCAAATCATCAAGAAGATTATATACCATGACCAAATAAGATTCATTCTAGGAATGCATATTCAAACCAATAAATTTAATACACCATATCAATAGAGCCAAAGACATAAATCATATTATCATCTCAGTAGATACAGAAAAATATTTGCCAAAGTCCAAAATCCACTAGTAAAAAAAAATGCTGCAGAAAATTATAGTTTTTTATTTATGTACAAGAATGCTATTGATTTTTCAGTGTTGACTTTGTATCCAGCTACATGACTGAATTTGGATTTTAAATCTATAAGTCATTTGGTGGAGTTTATGGGGTCTTCTGTGTAGAGTATCTTGTCATCTGCAAATAATGATAATTTAACTTCTTCCTTTCCTATCTTTATTCCTTTAATTTATTTTTCTTGTCTAATTGCTCTGGCTAACAGTTCCAGAGTTATATTAAATAGAAGTGGGGATAGTAAATGTCCTTGTCTTGTTGCTGGTTTTAGAGTGAAAGTTTTCAATTTTTGACCATTTAGTATGATGTTGACTGTTGATTTGTCATAAAACATAGTTTTTATCAAATTAAGATAAAGATCATCTACTGTAATTTTCTTGAAGACATAGGTGTAGACAAAGACTTAATGAACAAACCCCAGATCACAGAAGAAACAATAAAGTGAATCAACAGCTGGGATCTCATCTTACTAAAAAGCTTTTGTATAGCAAAAGAAATCAACAGCAGAGTGAAAGGACAATCCATAGAGTGGGAAAAAATTTTTGCCCCTTGCCCTTTAGACTAATATCTAGAACATAAAGTGTACTGAAAAAAGCTTCAGATTGCCTAAATTCAAAGACTCAATCCAAAAATGGGCATCTGAGATAAATATACACATCTCAGATGAAAAAGTACAAATGACAAATAAATAAATGAAGCATATTCAACATTACTGGTCATTAAAGAGATGCAAACTAAAACAAAACAGATTCCATCTCACACCAGAAAGGATGACTATTATCAAAAAATCTGCCAATAGCAAATGTGGGAAGGGAACACTTTCTCACTGTTGGTGGCAATGTAAGCACTGTGGAAATCAGTGTGAAAATTCATCAAAAAACTAGAACTAAGAGCTGGGAGTAGCCGGGCATGGTGGGGCATGCCTTTAATCCCAGCACTCGGGAGGCTGAGGTAGGAGGAGCGTTGTGAGTTCGAGGCCGGCTTGGGTTACAACGCAAGTGCAAGAGCGGCCTGAACTACATAATGCAACCCTGCCTCAAAAAACTAGGGCCGGGAGGTTGGCTCAGTGGCTTAAGCGCCTGGCAGGTGCGAGGTTGTGAGTTCGATTCCTGATGCCGCAAAAAAAAAAAAAAAAAAAGAGCTGGGAGAGTAGTGGCTCACATCTGTAATCCCAGCACTCAGGAGGCTGAGGCAGAAGGGTCACCATGAGTCCAAGGCTAGTTGTGTTATTTAGTGAGTTAGTGAGTACAAGGCCAGCCTGGAATACAGAGCAAGACACTGTCCCAAAACAAACAAATAAAGCCTCGGGCAAGTGGCCCATTTGACTCTACTATTCCTCTTCTTGGTATCTTCTTAAAGAATTAAAAGTATAATAGCACAGCAAGACAGGTGCATCCGTGTTTCTAGCTGCTTAGTTTGTAATCGCTAAATCTTGGAAACAACTCATATGTCCATTTATCTCTGAATAGATTAAGAAGATGTAGCTTTTTTAATATGATGGAGTGCTACTAAGGCATAAAGAAGGATAAATTTGAGATATTGTTTGCTAAATGGATGGATCTTGAGACCATAATCATAAGTGAAATAAGTTGGATACACATATGTATATATCACATTGTCCCTCCAGTGTGAAAAACTGAAAGTGTAAATAAGAACCAAATTGTACAGTAGATATTGTGAAAGGGGAAGACATTTTTCAAAATGAAAAGGGAACTAGGGAGAAGGAAAGGACAAGGAAGGAAAGACAAAGAAAAGAATGAAAGAAGGATAAAATAGAAATAAAGCTTTGTAAATAAAGAGAGGAAAAGAGATTAAAGGAAGAGAGGGAAATGGGAGGGAAAAAAAGATAAATCACAGTATATCATGTACAGGTACTAATTCTCTATGATGAATAGGATCATTGTATATACCTAAATAGTAATAAAATTAATTGCATTTAATTAATAAAAATAATAATAAAAGAAGTAATGAAGCAGCCATTGTGAAAACCTCTGTGTCCAGTCACTGCTGTAAGATCCTGCATAGAAGAAATTGCTATAGAGAGTGAATTGTACCACTCTATGAGAAACAACTTGATATCTAGTGCAACTCCCTGATCTCATTTTAATAACACTTAAATTGTATAAGCACGTACTGTGTGCCAAGTAGACATGGTAAGTGCTCCCAGGTATCCTATAATGCAAAGATCATTGTCTACAAACATTTCATCTGAGAAGACAGATGCCAAGTTGTCTTCCCATTCTCTGAGACTTATTTCACTATGCTCAGCCACCC
This sequence comes from Dasyprocta punctata, assembly GCA_004363535.1. Taxonomy (NCBI): domain Eukaryota; kingdom Metazoa; phylum Chordata; class Mammalia; order Rodentia; family Dasyproctidae; genus Dasyprocta; species Dasyprocta punctata. The sequence continues at coordinate 15,835 of RJWM01025251.1, read as the reverse complement.
AGGCACTCAAAACCCACTGCAGGCATAATCCAGGGGGTGCAGGCTATTGTTTCAGCTGCCAGCAGACCTTGGCTCTGATGGTATAATGTTGGTTTTATGGGCATTAAATATGCGAGGTCACAAAACTTTCCACCCAGATTTCAAAGGAAGGCCTGGGAAGCTTGGAAAAAACCTGCAGCTGTGTTGAAACCCCTTCCAAAAGTCCCTGAGAGGGCAATGCATTAAGCTGTGGGAGTGAATCCAAAGCTTCAGTGCAGCAAGATGCAGATGCTAGAAATGAAGAGTATATGCTGAGGAAACCTAAAGGCTGTGAGTGCAGTTTGTTCATGAGAGATGCCATGGTGGGTGCAGCCAGCACCATCTGACTACCATGTAGCCCAGATGCTGTGTGCGGAGCTAAAGAAATTATTGTTTGCTCTGCTGAGTTTCAGTCTTCCTTCAATTTAATATCTTTTTACCATGCTTCCTTCATTTTGCAATTAGAATGTTTACCTTGTGGTACTGAATCTTGGAATCACATAACTAGTCTTCAATTTATACAGTGGTTCACAGTTTAAGGTTAGCCTTGTTTCTTAAAGGAGACTTTGGACTTCAGTTTTTAAGCATTTCTGGAGCTGTTGAGACTTTCCTGAAAGAATTAGTCCAGTTTTTTAGTTGTACATAGAATAGCTATATCAAGTTGGACAGAATTATGATCATGTTTTTATGTTTATCTGGAAATTAAGTACAGTTTGAGGAGATGATAAGTATCAAGTTGACAGACGGTGGAATGTGTTAATCATTTCCAACTTAGTTTAAAATGATGCCTAGGAGATTAGTAAAGCTTACCCATGGGTGTGTCTGTATGAATTATGGAGGCAAGATCTTGAGGACTGTATCTTGTCCCTGCCTTTTGTACTTTGGGCTTTTCTGATCTCTGATTCCTGAATGCCATGCACTGAGCATCTTTCTCTCACCATGTCCTTCCACTATGGTGTTTCTAAGTGTAGCCATTCAAACATAGACGCAAACTTATGAAACCATGAGCCAAAATAAAGTTCTTCTGTTTAAGTTTTTAACTGTGAATTATTCTTTTTACCAAGAATAGAAAAGCAGACCAATAAACTGTATAGTTCTATAAGATCAAAAATAAATAACTGTATATTTACCATTTTTATTTAGTAAACCTGAAAGAAGAGATTGAAAATGTGTGCATAAGACAATGTGTGTAGATGCATGCCTTAAGATTGTGTAAACTGTAGATTAATTTCTACATAAAATATTTGAGGAGTGACAATTTAGTTCTGGAAGAAAGTAAAAAATAAAGTTAATTAAAAGGAAAACCAAAATGCCATCAAAGTATTGATAAAATAGTATCAAAAAATGTAAAATGTATATACATTTGGCAAAGAAATAACTGAAGAAAAATATTTTTGGTTATAAAAGCATATTTTTCAATTTTATGGTCATTGTAACGTAGCAGGTAAAGCAGGTTCGTTGTGTCCTAAATGTGTTCTTGGGCTCAAATAGGGATTTAGGAATGGGTTGTAATTTTTCTTGGAACCCAGAAACTCAGGAGTTTGGGGACAAAAGGGGGTCAGGCCTATCAGGTACCAATTCATCAGCATTTTTATTTAATTGTTTTTGCTTGTAATACAGACATTGGTTTTTCTTTTAATTTAACCAGATCTTTTTAATGCAGCCAAGATTAAGAAACTGAACTGGAGTAATGAATTCTGAAGCCCAACATAATTTGTGTCATTTAGTCACAACTTTTTATTAAGAAATAGAGATTAAACTCTATGAGAACATATTTACAAATGTTAAATTAAATATATATTCATTTATTATTTAAATTGTTGTTAATATCTTCTAATCCTAGTCTATGAACTAATATGTAGACTAGTAAATCCATTGATTAAATGGTTACTATTAGATGAATGCTTACTTAAGATTCACATTTAGGAAATTTATCTACATATTATATCAAAATATCCATATATCATGGCAAATATTTGTGATTAGTCCTTATATGCATCCTTTTTAAAAAATGCCTAAATTCATAATCAAATTTTCTGAAGTCTTGAAGATATATTTTTGTGTCCCATTTCTCCAGGGTCTTTCATCACTAAGATATATTTCTGTATGGTGGGGGCTGCAAAGAGAGAAACAGACAGACAGAGAGAGAGAGACAGACAGATAGAAACAGATTGAGATTTAAAGAAATTTGCTCATGTAATTCTAGATGCTGGCAAAATCTGCAAGGTATACCAGAAAGCTGGAGTTGCAGGGAAAAAAATGACATTTCAGATCAAGTTTAAAGCAGTCCACTGGGTCAATTTTCTGTAAATGAACAGACACCAACCTTTTTTCTTCAAGGTTTCAACTGATTTTCAGATGATATTTCCACATTATAAAGGGCAATCTGTTTTATTCAAAGTTTACTGATTTAAAATAATCTAATCTATATGTCTTCTTTATAGCAACATTCAGACATTCGAGGTAACATTGTCATGCCAAGTTGACACATAAAATTAACTATCACAATCACAGCAAAATAAAGTGTGAAGTAGTTTACTCTCTCTTAACCACTCAGGTAGTATTTTAGATGCATTCATTTTCAAACTTGTGCAATATAAGTGATTCGCTTTGTAAAAATAGGATGCCTGGACTGAATCCCCCTACCCAGACCCTACTATTTGGAAACTCTTTGGATTCTATTGTTATTATCACTATTATTAATTTCAATAATTCTTTGATATATTTTTCTGCTCTGAGAAGACTTTCAGTGATGTAATCAAAGCTTCCCTTTGCCTATGTCCCAAATGATTTAAAATAATTATTAAATATCATTAGTAAAGCAATTGTAATCAAATACTCAGTGAATTCTTATGAGCTCTGGGATAGCTTTCAAATATGCAGAGAAACAAATAAAAATTAATCATTGTAATAGTTACAAGCTTTCTAATTTCAGATGAAAAGTGTTGATATAACAAAGAACAGGATAGGAATGAAAATAAAGTCACAAAAATGATAGTATTGTTTAGATTATTACATTATCTTTCTGTCAGTGAAGCGAGCATGTAATAGAATAGGGATAAGAATTAGGTCATCTGGTCAAACACCTATCTTCATCTAAACACATGACCTTAAGCATTGCTCAAAATAACTATACTTTCTAAGTTTTTGAATGAAGAAAACGATCAAGTCTAATCTCACAATGCTAAAAAGCAATCCACAACAGTATACTAGAAAGTATACTAATCTCTCTAATAATGAATGAACTGAGTGATGTGAAACAATCCCAGTATGTACCTTACAATCACTTATTGTTGTCATAGAGATTCATCTCAATACAGCTATGAATGAGTCAAGATTATCAGTAGTGTATTGTATCGTGAGGGTAAAATCTACTTAAGGAGGTGTTGGGTGAAGAGCTCTTCAGGTTGACCTTGTGTTGCTAAGTTTATAATGTTCTCATTAGCAGCATGCCTGCTGTTTGCCCTCAGTAAAATATAGCATCCTGCTGTTAATGCAATTTCCATTTTTGTGATTTAATGACACAATTATATTAAAGTTACTCCAAATGAATTAGAACTTAAAATAAAAATCTTTTCACAAATGTTCATTCTGTTTCCTAAAAATTGGATAATAACTGGAAATTTGTTATTATGCAGAATAAATCTGACAAAGCTCAATGACTCAGTGATATTTTAAATCTTTTCAGAACACAATTATCCATTAAACTTCTTATTGTGAATATTTTAATTAAAAAATGTGTGTGTAGCTAATATTATTGCCCATGAAATTCTCTGTTTAATTGCTTCTCTACTTTGAAAAAATAATATAGTTCTCCTTCTACAATTCAAGTCATTTTTTCATGACTAAATTGAATAATGATTTTGCCAGAGTCTGGTCACTAAAGAATAACTTCTCAAAAGGAACAGACTATCATCATGGCAAGAGCAAAGACTTTGAAATTTGATAAAACTATGTTTAAATTTTGGCATTATTGCTTATTATATATGTGACCTTGTACAAATTATAGTCTCTCTTGGAACAGTTTTAGTTTTTAATCAGATTAAGAAATGAATGGAAAATTAGATAATGAACATAAATCACAGGACTCAAGATAACTGCTGCAAAAGCTAAATGCTTTGATTGGGAGATCTAATTATTGAATGAAAAAGGACACAAAAAAGAGACTTTTTTACTGATGAGACTCTTGTCTGGATTCATAAAAAATGTAAATGATCTCTATATTATGTCACAGAGTCTTTCTATAGGAATCTATTATGATTCAAGTTAATGTCCTTAAAATACCTTCTGAATATTCTTAATTGCATTAACCAATTTGTTTATGAAAAATGGACATTTAAAATGCAAAAGAGACAGTGTATATACATCAATTATATACATGGTAAAGCAGTGATGCCCCCTCACAGATTGTAGAATGAAAAGGAGGTCATCATTAAACTGTTTTTTTTTTAACCTACATGCATGCACACATGCATACACACACACTTTCCTATAGGCATGAAAACCTGAAGAACTGATAGAACATTGACATCTTTGTGATGTGATTGTCATAATGAGGAAAAACATAGAAACAGATCACCTAAAGGTCAAACACCAGCAGGGAGTTGCAGTCCTCTAAGGAAGCATACAAGATATTGCTCACTGAAAATTTTGAAAAAAAAAAAAAAAACAGACAGTTTTATTATATAATGCAGGTACTTCATAGCAATTTTGGAGGTTATATTTTTGTAGGAATTCTTTAATGATCACTTGGAGACAAAAAGGGAAACGTTTAAACAATTCAATTCTTATTACCATTGTATTACATTAAAAATGATAAAGATTATTTTCTCTTTTCATAAATATATGCATATATTTTATTAATGTTGTATTAATATTATATATAATATCATATATACATTATATTAATACAAATGTTTACATGGAACACACTTATGTGAATTCACCATGAAATATGTGGGTTTGAACCAAAAAAAAGTATAGAGAGAGCAAAATACTTCTAAGTCATCTCTAAATGCATTAATTTTTTCTAAATGCATTAATCTTATACTTCAGTTGACCATAAAATCAAATACAAACAAATTGTAACAAAGACCTAAACATTAACATTTTAGTATGCTGAAATCAAAAAGTGATCATTGCAAATATGCTGGCATTAACTCAATAAAGTAAAAGTGTTTCAACTTATCTTTATTACTTCACTGAATTCATTGCCTTACATTATACACTTATAAATATATTATATTTAATATATGAAGGTAGATATGTTAATCATCTAATTCAAAAATGTTTCAGTAATTATTGCAATTTTCATAAAAACAGCTAAGAAATTTATATTGCTCATATTGTTAATTCAAATTTATCAAACAATTCATAACATCACACATTTTTCTACTAAATTATTCAATTTGCCATCATTATTTTAGGAGAAGTATTGAGCTCTTGTTTCAATTTTAAACAAATCCTTTCACTATTTTATACAGCAATGGCTATTAAATGAAACAGTGTCTATAGCTATGTTTCTGAATACACTGGATTTTTAATTTAGAATTCTATATTTCATATTTAATCAACTATCTTTAATATATTTAATCCACACTTTAAACAGTTCTCCTGAAGATAATTAACATTATCAATTCCCAACTGATAGTACTACATAATTATTGAACTATGTCCTCCTTTAATCTCATTGTTCTCAGACTTACTGCTCCTTGTCTTATATTTCTTACAGGAAAATGAAGATTGACCTTCTGGATTCAACTTGATCTCAATGTCTCCCCATTCACAATGCTTTCCCTACTATACTATCTTAACCAACTTAGCTTTACTTATGTCACCATAGAACTCTCAGCCCTTCCCTATATGAGTGATGACCTTCTAGTCTCATCTAAAACAATTGGCAAGATAAGTGAAAGCTGACAGGTATTTTATAAAAATAAGAAAGATTGAAGTGTATCTGTTTCCCACAATATATCTAAAAAGTGATTAATTGTATGGCAATTTTCAAAATATCACTCAGATTTTCAAATTACTGAGATGCATAATTAGTGGAATGGGATATCCCAAAAAGAACTTTCTCAAGAAGTCTGTGTATCATATGAAGTCCACTGTGCTAATTCTAATTAATTATTTGGACACTTAGAGGACCCTGCAGCCATGGTCCACAGGGGCATAGCCACATTCCTACTGACAGCACATATTTGCACAGTCCATGTGATGCTAGTCCTAATGCCATACAGAATACAAGAGTTGTAGGTTCAAGGAGGCTTCTAGCTAGATTACAAAGGAAACCCTGGGAAGCAAAGTAAAAAGCCCCCATAAAGGAAATGAATGAAGCTGTGGGAATAAAGCTGTAGTGTAAAAGAGACCACATGAATTCAAAGATGCCAGGAACAAGAATTCCATGTGCCAAGGAAAGTTGCAGATTGTGAGTGTAGTAGTCCAAGAGAAAGGTTGTATAGGCTGCAAGCATGAAAGCCATATTGGTAGAGCTCAACAATCCTTTTGTAATATACACTTTTGGTTCATTTGCCCGAGGTGCTAAATATGGAGTCACAGGATTTAACATTTATCCTAATTGGTTTCATTCTCACTTTGATCCAGTTCTTTTCTATTCTCTGATTCCTCCTTTTTTAAATGGGAATATTTGTGTCATTGTATATTTTATAGGATATTTTAAAATAAAATATACAATTAAAAAATATTTTTAAAAATTTTACAGATTCACAGCTAAGTTTTCCTTTATTCTAAGAAAGAGATTTGACTTGGACTTTTGAAAATGCAGTAATTTTTAAAACTTGGGGAAAGCAGTTAGTGTATTTTTTACTGTATGCAATGACATTTTATCACATTAGGCAGAAGGGTGGCCTTGCATTTACTTGAAGTTTAACTCTGATTTACAGAGATGATTTTGGGTGTCAAGGTGGCAAGTATTGTGACCTGATGGTTAAGCACAATTTGGTTTACTTGACTGGCTTGCTCAGGACTACCCAGGAGATTGGTGGAGTTAATGTCTGACTATGGCTTTTTACAATTTAATTCAATTATTTATTTATTTACTTTTAGTAGTACATATTCGTAGTACACAGTGATTCCATTCACTGTAGGGGATTGGTTCATGTAAACAATACATTTCAATTCCCCTCTTTTTATCCCGTCTCCCGACTCCTTTCACACTGTATTGCAATAACTTTTTCCTCGCTGCTTTTTCTTATCTGTCTTTTATTTACACTTTACCTATATAAATACATATTGAGTTTTTCATAGAGAAGAAACTATGTAATGTTTACATCGTGTGTCTGTGTTGCTTCACATAATGTTATGATATCCAGCTGCATCCAGTTTCCTGCAAATGATTCAAGTTTATCCTTCATTATGGCAGAGTAGTACTCCATTGTGTATAAATGCATATTTTAAACCATTCATCTGTTGATGAACATAGAGGCTGTTTCCAAGATCTAGCTATTATGAATTGTGCTGCTGTAAACATAGATGTGTGTCAGGGTGATCAGATTTTAAATTGAGTCTAGGGGATGTCTCTGCTTGTCCTTTTCCTGCCTGGAAATGCCCTGTTCTTTTCACAGTTGAAGCTCAACAGGCCTGTAATACTGTGATTCCCCGGGGCTACATTACATCAGCTGAAGACAAACTTTTTCCTTGAGATCTGAGTTGTAATAAGAAAAGAGTTTCACCAGGGGGAAAGGACAAACTTCCTGGTAACCTGCCGTCTCTTCCCACCATCCTCATCAACATAAAGACCCTTGTTAGTGTAAGACTACCACTGTCCTTCGAGTCATCCAATTATCCCCTCAACATGTTCCTCAATCAGTAAATGTCCAGGTTCTGGCTGCTTCACGGCCTTTTGTCTCCCATAAAAAACTGGTCATCACATTTCCCCACTGCACGGCCATTTTGCCTCTTGCTCTTTCTTTTTGCTGTATGCATAATATCTTGCAAGAGACTGGGGCCCACTCCAGAGTCCCCAGTAGATGTGCAAACATCGCTGTGGTGTGATGTCTTTTACTCCTGGGAAGATACCTCAAAGGGGAATGGTTAGGTCAGGTTTGTTTTTTGAGAACTCTCCATACTGAATTCTATAGTGGTTGTAATACAGAAAGAAAAAGGGTTCATCCTCTCCTTCTGGTGATGTCATGTTGGATCATGAGTGTGTGACTTTGGGCAATATGTCTGGTCTCTTGCTCCTTTCTCAACAGTGCTGTTTCCCTGCTCAGATTCCTGGTCCCTATGATTTAAATAGCTTTTCTTTGCCATTCCCTGTTGTCACAATGTTTGAGCCTTGAAGCCGGTGAACAATAGAACAAAATCTTTGAAACCAGGAGCCAAATTAATCCTCTTTTTCTTTAGTTTGTGGGTGTTGGGCATTATGTCCCAAAGGCAAGAAGACTTATTAATATGGGAGTGACAAAGATAGATAAAATGATTACAGATGTGAAAATGGTACATTGGCAAGTTTAAGCATTGTAAATTTATAAATAATACTAGGTTATTACAAGTAAAGGGCAAAGTTAGAGTTAATAGGTGAGTTTCATAAAATGTAGCAAATATAACAAAATATGAAGTATAGACATGTATCACCTTTATAAAAATATGATCCTACAAATGGTAGTAAAGTATAGGAAAATAATGAATTTTTGCCATATTTCTTGCACTGATAAAAATGAAAAGAATGATCATGCCTAGAACTTCTAATAGCATTCTGTTCTTAGAGAGCAAATCTCTTAATGTATTGTTGATTAGAAGCATTTTCCTAATAGTATAAAGCATTTTGAGTAAAACTTCACTTAAAGTTTCATAGCATATATGTGTTTTATAGTTTTGTATGTTTTGTAATAAACATTAACTATAATTTGTGCACATTTTAACTCTTCAGTTATTAATGTACAACTCTATTCAGTAATAGGGACTCAAAAAATTGCTCCTAAATACTGAATCCACCAAAAACATGCATACACACTTCAGGAAAAGAAAAAATAATACGATGGTGTTGTCCTTACATGGGAAACCCTAGAGGATGTTGTGTATTTCAGAAAACCCACACTAAACTGCCGGCCCTTAGAGAAGAGACTGAAAATGCATGTGCAGTCATCTCAATGACCAAGGTTACTCACGCTGCAGTTTTCTGTACTGATAAATGTTTGGAGGTTAATGACCAACATTTTGAGCACCTATTGTAATTTTAGATGCCAAAAGTAATTTGAATTAATCTCATGATTTCAATAAAGTATTTATATAAGTTTTTCCTTTTAATGAAATATGCGTGCATTTTTTGGTAGGCTCTATATATAGACAAGTGACGACATTTGCAATGTGATCGTTAATAGTAGTCTAATAAAATCAGTTTACTTGACAATTAATCAACAATTTGTGAAATAATTTAGGATGCATCAATAAATGTGTTGTTAAACATCCAATAATATACACCACTAAAATGTGTGTCAACAGACATTTATTTGTGTAGACTGTATACTTAAATGGTTAATAACATGTTATGTTAATGTTAACATTAAGTTAATGTTGCTTATAAAAAGTTCTAAATGTTCAAAGATAAATTAATATTGCTCAAATATTAAGTCTATCTAGAGACTTCATTATTATATGGAAGTTATGATTAAGGAGGAACTTTTTCTTCTTTTTTATTGTTCTATACTTTACAATGCCATTTTACAATAAACTAATAATTGAAATTATTCCAAGTCAAGAGAAAAATCAAAATAATTAGAACATTAAGAAACATAAATTAAACCTTATATTTCATGAAAGATAATAAAATAATCTAACATGTTGCTTTTAGAAATAAAATTACATTTCCAAAGCATATATAGGATAATAAAACTAAATGAGATTTAAAAAGTTAAATTATGCATTGTAAATTAATAGCAAAACTGGCTAGAAATCAATTATTGTGCCTCATAGCTACTGAGTTTTTTATTCTATAACCCTAATTCTTTTGTGTGTAAATTACTGCTTTACAAATGAATATATTGTAGTTATACATCTGTGATTTTCTTTGTTTTTTTTTTTTAGTTTTTCATGATATGTTTGTTTCTATGATTTTAGTGAATTACATGCAGTATATTTTTATTATTGTACAGTTGAGATACGAATAAGTATCTCTGGTTTGGGTTCGGTGTATATGTTTGAAAATAGAAAGTTCATATTCATTAAGTTATAAAAGTATTTTCACTTTTCTTTCAGGAATAAAGATGAGCAACGCATTAAGCTAAATATTCTAAAGTGAAGAAAATAATTATAATATTATAGTTATATTTCAAGATAAAGCATATCAAGGACAAACCTAGTGTTCAAAACTTAGCATATAATGGTTGCTAACTGCAGACAAAATAATTATTTTAGTGATGTACAGAACCAAAGTGAGGGAAAATATAATTTGTCCTTGTGGAAAACAGCAGTGATATTAACCAATACCAATCCTCACTCCTTGAATATGAGATGCTACAATTCTGTGCTCAAATCCTACTAAGCCAGGTGATACGCTGAGTTTTGCCCAATGAAATATTTGTAGGAATAACGTATTTTTCCAATTAAGATAGGGTAAAGCTCATGTGGGATTATCTCTCTCTCTTTCTCTCTCTCTCTCTTTTTGTCTGATTATAAAATTTTAAAATTGATCTCTTACTGAATATTATACTGTTAGTCTTATGACATAATGATTCTACACCCAGCAGGCCGACCAAGGATATCAGTCAGCATGCAGCAGAGAGCTTGCCCACTTAAAAGACATCAGCATGAGAATTGGTAAATAGCACACACAGGAGAAAAGTCTATCCATGACCCACATGATTCACATTACCATGAGCACCAGTGTTTCCAAAAGGACTAAGCCCTCTGTGCACAGAGTAAAACAAGGTTTCAACTTGGCTTAAATAATTTCAAAATTATTTTTAATTAAAACATACTCAGATTCTGTAAGATCACAAATTCTATTATATTTTACATGACATTTGAATGAAATTGACAGTTTTGGGGAAGGCGGGAGAAGACACATGGTCACTGAAAATGAAAGCTCACCCATTTTCTCCGTTTGGTTACTTCACTGTCTTGTGAATTTTAGATTTGGTTTGGCTACGCAAGTTTTAGTTTAAGAGGATCATAGCATCTGTTTCTCAGAAGCAGTCATTTATGTCATGAGTTCCTGTAATTGAGCAAATGGATTATTGTGTATTTGTTACTTCCAGACAATTAAACTGGATTCATGTTGATACTATAAGCCATGGAATCATTTTTTAAAAATAAAATTCATAGTTTCTTTAGATTAAAATAAACCATATAAAATTGATTTTCTTCATCCTAAATAATGTATCATTTCCAGACAAACCACAAAATACTCATTTTGTAGGTTTTCCAGGCTTTGCTGGAAGATAAGGCAGTAAATAGAGTCATGGAAAAAGACAAATCAGTTGTCTGTATGAAAGGCCTCTGATTTTGTCTTGGCCGTGAAGTGGAAGAGTTCGAGGTTTACCTGCTATGAAGCACATGAAGATGTAGGATCAATAGCAGAATGCAAACGGCAACAACCAGATGTAGAATAACAATGGCAAGCTCTTCCATTCAAACTTCCACTGTATCTTCTTCTTTTAAATTCATCTGATAAAGGCAAAATTTACACAAATCTGGTAAACTCAAAAGTTTCTTTTAACTCTCTATTGCTCTAATTGCACTTAAAATTCCTGCTAATCACAGGTTGATGATGGCCTCCACTCTTTTCCTTCACTTCCTGCCCCCTCCACCCATTTCTTGATCTCTTCCTTTTTTCAGGTAGTGTTTGAAATACAGTGCTTACATTCCTTACGTGCAGTTGGAATATGTACGCAACACATCTTAATTCCTTTCTATAAAACATTTTTTCCCCTACCTCCTCAAATATTGACAACTCAATACTTCACAAGAGGATCCAGAGTGACAATAAAAATTTTGTCTAAAATGATTTAACTGTGATGTGACCTTTGCTAAAGCAAAACTGAAATGCATGTATCTTAAAACTCTATCAGATAAAATGACTTAATTAAAACAATTCCATAGTGCCACCAGCAGAGGTCACATAGAAGAGTTGATCTCCAAACATAAACACACCCACATCCTTGTTATATTGTTCCAGATTTCTGGGTTTACTCTGGTTCTTATCAAAGGAACTGATTCCAGCATAGTGATTGGGACATAAAAGTTAGAAATAGTCAGTTCACATGTGACAGAAAGTATAGACTAAACCAGAAGGTTCACAATCACACAGAAGGAGCCAACAGCCAATCCTGGCATCTAATGGAGGTTGCCTGTAAGTCTTGCAGATTCAGTGCAAGTACACTATGATAAAAATCTCAATATACTATGTAAATTAAAACGGTGTCTAACACTTTTACTTTCCTGTTTTAATCACAGAGAATCATAATTATATTTAAACTCCAGTTAGATGTAATATTTTTAAAATGATTTTCCAATATACAAATGCCCTGAAGATATAAACTTATTATAATAAAAAGGTTGCACTTTGTTGTGCGATCAATAGGTAATTTTGTTCATTGACCTCTTTTCTTTTGTTTGCCTCCAGGTGCATAAAGAAGAATAATTATATGCTAAGACATTGGTTTCAGACTCTTTATATTGCTGTAAGTCCCTCAACTCAGAGATATGTGTGCGTAGGCATTTGTCACTTCACAACTAATGGAATAAGGTATAATTTTCTAAGTCATAAAGAGAAAATAAGAGAAAGTTTTTTAAGCTGTCAATTTTGATTTAAAAGAATGTTATTCTGAAGATAATGACAGCTGATGTCAGCATTTAGAATCCCACTATATTATATATTAGATTAAAAGATATTTGGAAGTTTCTAGAAAGCTTAAAACATCTAGGCTCCAGATAAGGTTTATTCTTATGAGATAGGACAGAGAGCACACACAGTGTTTAAAGCATCTATGTCACCTGTGGAGACACTTATGATATACCACTATATAAACTGTTACACTGTGGCTTCTTGAAGGCAGAGTGATAGTCTTAGGATAGGAACCTGAAACCCACAATACTCTGCGTCCTTCAGCGGAGTGATTTAAGAATAAGTAAAGCAAGATGCTGGCTTGAGGAAGGCACTGTGGAAAAGAGATAATGGGGACAGACTGGCAGAGCAGGCATTCTGAGTTCATTGCTCAATTTGACCAAAGACAGACTTTGGAGTCAGCACAAACCCTTTTAGTTGCAAAATATATACCACTGGGAAAAACTCTCAAGTCTACAAGAGGGTATAAAATAATTTTAAAATACATAAATTAGTTCTTTGAATTATTATTTAGTACTGACTGAGAAACACAATTCTATGAATAAATACAAATTCAGTAATTTTTTTTTAGATTCAAGATAAATGGTAATAATACAGTGGATAAAAAACATAAAGTTAATGCCTTTGAAATTTTGCTATTAATTCAGGCCACTGGAGCTACATAATCACATTCACGTGTGGTGAATGAATTATGTCAGAATAAAGTCCTTGCCAGAAAGTACTATTTAATTGTTGAATGCTCTTTATCAATAGAATTTATTTGCATTTAAATGAGCAGTCCTTAGGATAATTATCTAGGTAGTTTTTTTATTATTGACATAAAAGTATTGAGTATCCATTTTAATATATACAGAAATCAGTGTGCTTCAGTTAACAATAGAAATGCTAGACAATTAAATTAATATATTTTGAAAATTATTTCCTCTATTGTTTAGCAAATTAATCATACATTCTTAAGGAAATAATATGTGTTCAATTCCAAATTAAGAAATAGTATTTTTAGTCTTCATAGTATAAATATTCATCTTGATCAGGCAACTACTTTTGTGCTATTAAATAGCCATTACTTTATGTCGAATCATTATAAAGTATTGCATTACAATAACCTGTTATTGATATCAGAATGTTTTCTCAAGTATGCCTGAGCATTTGAAACCTATTCAGCATAAAATATATAAAGTTGAAGGAAATATCACTAGTATGTATATGTGCTAGCTTATGAATTCAGATAAAATACTAAAAGATTATTTCAAATTAACAGAAAATAAAACAAAATTAATTTTAAATAATTGGTAAATAATATTGATGGTTATATTAAAGTTCATGAAAAATAAAGCTCTAATGTATTTCATAAATTTCCCTGACATTATTGTTAGGACAAAGTAATAATAACTAAACATTTAGTTTGATAAACTGCTAATATATTTCCTTACTCGGTATTGAGAATAACTCAGCCTTCCTTCAATCTATTTTTCCCTCCATCTTCATTTAAAAGAGTATCGAATCATCTGTAACAAAAGAGAGAGAGCTTCCAGGCATGGAGATGCATGCCTGTAATCATAATACTCCCACTTGGGAGGCTGACACAGGAGAATTTTCCTGAGTTTGAGGCCAGCCTGGACTACATGGTTAATTTTTTTATCTTAAAGAGAATAAAACCTCTAACAGAATAAAACAGAATAAAGCCAATCAAAACAAAACAGTGAAAGTGGTACAGAACTTCAAAACAGGATAATAGGAAATCAACAATGGCTACCGTAATATAGCTTGTTGTCTTCACATCAGAAATAATAAAATCAAATAAAACAAAACAGAATAAAACCAACCAAAACAGAACATTAAATAAAACAAAACAACAAATTGGAACAAAACTAAATAGAGAACAATATTGGATTTCAAAAATTAAACAGAAGGATATTGCCTACATTTGCTATATTGCATACTGTTATCCTCCAAATACATGCTCAGACTACTGGCCTTAGGCTTGCAAAGTTAATCAAACAACACAAGCATTTAGTTGTTTTTGTACCTCTCAGTTGCTCTCACCTCAGCCTATCCTCTGAACCAGCTGGTTACTTGGGGGTGAAGTGGGGGCTTCTTAATTCTCAGCCTGTGTGCCAGTCTGCTCATAGGAAGGGCAAACTTCTCTCCTCCTGGGCCCTGCCTGGCTTGCACAGCTTACGGAGAGGGGAAGGGGAAATTGGTTTCTTGTACTCCTCCCAGAAATTTCCCCTTCCCTTAAACCATGCAAGCCATGTGGAGGTCAGGAAAAGAGAAGCCAGTTTGCACCTCCCGTGAGTCAGCAGAAGCCATGTTGAGTGTGGGAGGAGTACAACAAGAACCCAACTACATGGTTAATTTAAGGTCTCCATTAACTACATGGTGAAACCCTGTCTCCAAAAACAACAACAACAACAACAACAAGAAACAATAACCAAACAAACACAGAGAAAGAGAGAATTAAAGTTCAATAATCTGATACGTATAATGGTATAATTTCCAGTAGAAAAGAGATCGAATGTGTCTACCAGCTCTTCTTATAACACAGTGCATAGTGTTAGGGTTGACCTAAAACTCACCTGTGGGAGCTATTTGGTTATATTTGGCTAGGGAACTATGGCACTAACCAATAGCTAAAATTACAGTGACATGCACTAATATTTTTATTCTCTGCTTCAACAAGTGGAACTCCTTATACTATATTGCCTGTTGTGTATATTAAAATTCATAGAATAGATTATTCTGTATCTGAATCTAGTTTGGGCTACATGACTACTGGGGTGAAAATATTCCAATGTATACATTTCTTTGTTATCTGAATTTGAATTACATGAAAACCTTGTCTTTTTTTTTTTTATGAGCTAGAAACAGCATGTTTGTTTTCCCACTGAGTATAACTCTGTAACGTTTACCCAAATGTCTCAGAACATTTTTATCAAGTCTGTGTATTTGGAGTCTTTTTCCAGAGGAAGGACTATAATTGTTAAAAATATATTTTAAAATTAAATTCTT